>PVHY01028842.1:0-14869 GCA_004024945.1 Uropsilus gracilis | reverse complement strand
GCTGGGCTGGACTGGGGCTTGTGGCAGGGGCTGGGACTAGAGGGGGGCTGAAGGCTGGGGCTGGGGCAGGGTTCGGCTGGGCTGGGGGGTTGGGGCTGGGCTGGTGCTGAAGGTGGGGCTAGGGCTGGGCTGGACCTGGGGCTAGGGTTAGGGTGGAGCTGGACTAGGGGTTGGGGCTAGGGGCTGGGGCTGGGACTGGGCTGGGGGCTGGGGCTAGGTTGGGTTGAGGCTGGCTGCAGAAGGGCAAAGGTCAGTAGGGCAAAGGGCTTTCTCATAGTGCCCTTGGAAGGATGGAAGGGGCTCAGATATGTTCCCTCACTAGGTACAATGCACAATCTGTGCTGCTTGTAGAAACAAAAGCCCCTCCATATTTTATGTAAGTATCACAGAGTCAGGAGCTTGACTAAAAGGATGCTTCAGGGCCCATTTATATAGCAGCAAGGCAGCCGCTGTGTTCCCAATTTATTTATGCAAATAGAAGCAAACACAGCCTCCCCAGGAGATATAAGAAATTTTAATTAAAATGATAAACGCGTTGGTAATAAAGCTCTAATATCCCTGGCAAAAGGAAATAACAACACACTGCTACTCTCCTTTCCCAGGGTAGCACACATATTTTAATGAAAGTCTTTTTATACCTTGTTTAAAATTATTCTTGAAAAGACTAGCACCAAGCATTTAATACCTTTTGACACTGAGGTATCCTCACTCAGAAGCTCAGTCCAGTTGTCCACAGGTTTGAGCTGTGTGAGCAGGTCACTTCCCTTTCTGTGTCTCGGGTTACTCATGTTTAAGAGAAACTTACAATACTACCTACCTCTCAGAGTCGCTGTCATAATTAAATAAGGTAAGAGTTAAATATATCAATACACATGAGTTGATTAGATACTGGACCCAACATAGAGAAAAGCACTCAATAAGTGTTCATTACCATTTACCACCACCATCTCCATCATCATCACCACCAATATCAATACCACCACCACCATTGTCATAATTGTCATTACCATCACCATCATCATTACCATTACCACCACCACCACCACCATCACCACCACCACCATTATCATCATCATCATCGTCATCATCATCATCATCATAAACACCATCATCACCATCATCGTTATCACCATCATCACCACCACCATCACCACCTCCACCACTCCAAGACCATCATCATCACTACCACCATCACTACCACTACCCCACCATCACTATCACCACTTCACCATCATCACCACCACCATCATCATCATCATCACCGTTATCCTTCCCCACAGCATGAGAAACTGTACTGACCTCCTGCAACATGTCAGAATCTTCAATGGCTTTGACAGCAGATTTCTTGGATGTTTCCTGAATTTCTCCACCCATAATAAACTCATCCAGGATAAAATAAGCCTTTTCGAAATTAAAGATAATATCTAGCTCGCAGACCTGGTAGGACCAAAGAGAAACATTGATAAGCTTGCAGTAGCAGCAGGGAAGACACGTGGCCAGAGTCTCAAGTCTTCTCAACCATTACACCCACATAGCGTTCCAAAGCTAAAAATACCAGATGGTACCTAAGGACAGGAAAATGGGACCAGGGAATTCCAGGATCTAAGCACAGTAGCCACTTCGTGATAGCAGAGTGTGACCTTGAAGATGATGCTTCGAGTCACATGAAATGCGAGAGTCAGTGCAGAAGTGAGTGCAGTCTTTACCTGGACAATGAGCCCTGAGCCCCCTCCTACTGCCCTCCACCCTTCCTTTCAGGCACCCAGGTGGTGCTGGGTTTCTTTCTCTGCTCTATGAATCTTGGCTCCTAGCTCTAAGACTGAGGTCACACTCACCAAAGGCAACTTAGCTCAACCGAGCTCATTTTTCTCCAGATGACGTCACAAGCCAGTGGTTGTCAAACTTCAGGGCACATCCACATTGCCCAGAAGACTCATTAAAATACACACCGCTGCCCCACCCCCACTCTCTGATCCAGCACATTAGGGTTCAGCAGAGGCGTCTACACTGGTTCACAGGCGATGCTGACAGTGCTGGTCTGGGGACCATCCACATGGCAAACCAATGTCACAGACCAATAGAGCATCTGACAGATTTGGTCGTTTCAGTGTAAGCGATGGCAAGCCCTTCTCCTATCATCCAAATGAGGCTCCTTCCTAATTCTGCAGCCAGACAGCAGCCGCTCAGGCTCTCTCCTGGCTATTTTCCTGCCCATCCATTCCTCAGCACATTGCCACTGAATGCGCTGTCTGCCCCCTCTTGAAGGGTTGCTGATTGAGCTAACTGTCCTCCCAGCTTCACCCCTTAGCAACATCTCAGGCTCCTCACCAACCTCCCTTGCTCCAGGCCTTGACAGGACCAGGCAAGGCATGCGCTCTTCCCCACCTCCTCAGACTCCTCACGTGATGTACCTGCCCCACTCTGCATTTGGTTAAAACCAACTCATGGAGCGCTGGCAACACATCCATCCACAAAACAAATGCTGCCGCAGCCTGGGGCTCACATTGGCATGCTCCGTCTTCTTAAATGTGGGTGTTTCTCAAGAAAGCCTCCTCTCTGCCAACATCTCTTCTCCTTGACGATCTTACCAACTCTCTCTGGCTGAGTCTGGCAGCAGGCAGTTGAACAATCCCAGGTGGCCAGCCCTGCCCTCCCTCTGGAGCACCAGCCACGAGACGTCTCTGGCTGAGGCTCCTCCATCCGTGACGCATGTCCCACACTTTCTCCTCGAGTCCCTCCTTTGCTCAGTAGCTACAACCCCTATGTGCTCAATGACATTCATTCTCCAGCATGATGCATTTCCCCTTCTCCCTTACTCCTCTCTATTCCCATGGCCTCGCCCCTCCCTCACTTTAGTCACTAATGCCCACTGACTCCATGCTATAAGCAAACTCCCTAACTCCCTTCTTCATTTTCATGACTCAGAAACTCAGACCCACCTCACCTATAGTTTAGGTCACTGGCAAGTGTGACCATCTATGTGGCGTGTGCCCACTCCAGGATGGCAACCACTGACACCACTTTGAGCCTCTCCTTTGTGAGGTCTAAAGCTCAGGATGAAGCTTTAGTTTCTCAGCATGAGCAGACAACTTGATATCCCTGCCAGGTTCTGGTCTCTGACTTCCTAGGCTGCCAGTCATGCCAGGCAACAGCTGCACAAACACACCAAGGTTTTTCATGCCTTTGCCCTTTCCCAAAATTCCTGTAGTCCCTGGAATGATCCCCCAAGTGTTCTTTCCTTTGTTTCATCAGCAAAACCAAGCTCATTTTTTCAAAGTCAAGTTCAAAAGTCAGGGGTACAAGGACTCCCCCAAATTTGCTTTACCTCTACCCAGGTTTTGCATCGTTTGTTCTGCATGCTCCCTTATCTCTTGCGTGCAATGGCATGGGCTCACTCTATCACTCCTCCTGCACTGTGAGCTCAGATGCAGAACCAACACATAGTGGGGTACACTTGATGTCTGCAAGACTAATGAGTGACTCAGTTGTCAGACAGGCTTGTCGCCATGATGTTGGGGTAAACGACTCCAGCTCAACAGTCTTGACAGTTCTCTGATCCTACTGGATTCCATGACTTTACATAAAGTGGATGTCAACATTTTAGCTGGTTGCTTCTTATATTTAGAATTCAGGTCTATTAACCTGAAGATTCCATGAGGGAAATGGTTTATGTTGACAGATCCAATTGAATCTAGAAGCATAAAAACAAATGAATACAATACCGCTATCAGAAAGTCAGCTACGAAAACACTCCTCTAACTCATTTAGAAAGGTTAGAGTCTCTTCCTTCACTAGCATCAAAATAAATATGTACACAGGTCTCTTCCCTCTTACCTTGAGAGGGGGAGAGAGAGACAGAAACAGAGAAAAGCGAGACAGAAAGAGGGGGAGAAATAGAAGAACACGCTGAGGAGATTGACTACATAGCCAATGTAAAATGAGACTGGGACATGACATTACAACCCAACACTTTCCCAGACCTTTAGGGCTCACTCTCAGTCACCCTAGGAGTATAGATGGCGCCGTGAAAATGCATGTTTTCAGCGTATGAGCCCTTCCTTATTTAGATAGCACTCTCATTCCAGGAGCTTGAAAAACAGTGGAACAAGGACCCCAGCAGAAAATGTGGAGAAATCTAAGTACAGTGTAAGCCAGGCACTAAAAAAAAAGATAAAGCATAGCAACACCATGGAGATAATATTTGCAATACATGTGACAGAGGAAGGAGACAGCATGCTGATTCAGAAGGGATTCTCACAAATTCTTTAGTGAAACATCATACACAAACAAAAAGTAACAACAAAGGCAGCCAAGAACCCATTCATGGAGAAGGCTCATAAACATCTCCTAAGCTATCCAGCCTTGCTAATGATCAGGAAAATACAAATTAAATTAAAGAAATAATAATGTAATAATATCTGGAGGATAAATAGGTACTTACACTCACTGTCCGGAGAATCTGCAAATTCTATAGACCATTTCCGAGGGTCAAATTATAGTCTCTGTCAATTTTAAATGTATAAACCCTTGGACTCAATAGTTCCACAAGGGATTTATTCCTTTGCTATATACACACCAGTGCACAATACTAAATACAGGGACAACAAAGATTACAGCCATATCATTTGTAACATAAATTGCAAACAACCCAACAGCCACCCATAAGGAAACTACTTAAAACACAGCAGACCCTGAGGGTTCTCGGTAGAGAGTGTGGCAGATTTTCACTGACAGACACAGAAAGATCTCCAGGATCAACCTGTAGGGGCATACAAAAGAAAACTACAGCGTTTGTAGGGGCATACAAAAGAAAACTGCAGAGATTGTACAATGCAATCTTATTTTTTCCAATGAAAAATTAGCCAAGAAGGTGATCTAAATGGGTATTACTTGTGATTTTCGACAACAGAAAAAAGAAAAGCGAGAGATCCAATACGCATGCACGCGGAAGAGGGTACCAGAGTCAGCAGTTACCCGAGGTCAGAAGAGGCGGGAAGTCAGGAGTTAGCATAGCAGGAGTTGAGGAGCATCAGCGTTCAAGGCAGGTGAAGACCAGGAATCCGAGACAGGGCAGGCAGGAGCCTCATTAGGAGAAACCAGCAATCAGAATCCTGCAAAGTGAACCTGACAGACACGATGCAAGGTCTCTGGAAAGTCTCACCCCCCAATGTCCAAGCACAACCCACCCCCGAGTGTGCAGGGCTTGCCAGCAGCTGGTGGGGGCAATCAGGGACTGTACCCGGTTTCATGGGATAGGGGTGAGAAAGGATAATATGCACAGGCGGATCACACACACATACACACACACAGAGGCAAGAAAGGATGTTATGCACAAAGACACACCCCTAGCATGTACAGTTATTCGCTGCTATCTCCAGCTCCTAAAAGCAATGCTGTCACGCAGTGAATATAACCAACAAGTGACTATTTCATAGCCAGCAGCTCCAAAATGCCACTTGGTGGTTATCTGAGCCTGGTCCCAAGGGGTCACAGTATCCACCAAGGAGAAGAGAAAACACCCCGGGAGAACCTTAGAAGAGACATCGGTTTCTTTGACTCCTGACTTACTGCTCAGCTACTTCTAGTTCCACCTTTGGGTGTTCAGTCCCAGGACAGTACACCTGTGCCCTCGAGGCTCAGACCACTGCATTTCATTGAATTGGGCATGAACAGAGGAATCTCTTGACTTAGTTTTTCTCTTTTGTGTCTGTGCTCTGGAAGCAAACTAATAACAGAGAAATAGTGATCATTTCATTTTACCTCTGATCTCCTAGCCTTGTACTTGTACTCCTAGCCGTGATCTGGCTTACAGATATTCTTTCATATCAGAATACTTGGTGTTAGATTAGTTCTGGCATTCCAATAACTGATTTTTTTTTGGGGGGGGGGATGAGTTGAAGAGGGGTCCTGCCTTCCCTCACTGAACCCTATACTAAAGTAAATACCAAAAAATTCAAGTTATATATTATAAATGCATAAAACCACACATAATCATCATAAGGCAGGTGCCAATCACTTAGCAAGGGACAGTTTATAAAGTATTGCTAATTACACTATCTCTTTGATCCTCACTATGCCCTGGAAGGTTAGCAAAGTAAACACTTCTATTAACCTTCTCCCGTGGCATTTTTCTTTCTGATCTTTCATAGAGATCTATAATAAGCCAAGTCATGAGTGTGGTTGAAACCAGGATTCAGTGGGGTTCTCTTCCTTTCACAATCGAAAAATCCCCTAAATCAAGATCAAAAGTTCTCCAAGAGAGCAACACCCACCCTCCACGTGTGCCTGTACAAAACAAAACAAACGATACAACAAATCGTAACACAACCATGGAAATGGGAAAATATGGCCAGTGTTTATCCCTAAATGGACCCTTATCCAGTTTGGGAGACCTGGAGGCATTTCCTCTTCATTTTTTATAAATTGGGGTTAATGCTACTTACTGAAGATTGAAAGACTCACTAGTTAATCCTTAAAAATCCCCCTGGAATTGAATAGTGCTTAAAAAAAATACATAAATTAGTAGCCGGAGATTTTGTTTTTCTGTCACAGGTAAGTAATTTTTTTTCCAATATTAAAAAGAGAAGCTTAGTACAAAGTCTTTCTTTGGGTAATAGAAGGACAAGATTCAAGGAAACCTTCAGTCTTCACTCAAGAGGAAAAGAAAACCAAAGAGAAATATATTATTCCTGAGATGATGTCAGTGAGAATCAGTCCTGGAAAGCTCTGCTCACCACTTTTAATTAGTAAGAACTGAACACCTACTGGGCAAATAGCCTTGAATTGCTCTTAGCTGCTCTTAGCTTAATGAAAGATTCATTGAATTTTTTAGTGAATTAAATTTTGGCTCATGACAAAGACAGAGCTTCTAAAGGTATGCCAATATAGGATGAAAAATTAATGTTGGAGATAGAAGAATTCACTCTGACTTTCTTGTACTTTCCTGGGCTTAGCACAGGTGAAGATGACTCAAATTCTCCAGAAAGGAACATGCCCTGAAATATCTACAATAAAACTAGATAAGAGAGAGAGATCAAAATTCCTTTATTATATTCATATATTATCACAATTCATATATTATCACAATTGGATTAATCTAGAAAACCCCAAGAGGCCCCACCAGAGGACAGAAATGAGGGGAAGAGGGCAGGTTATAGGGAAGCCTTATAAGATCTCTTTCCAGCCTTGGTACTAGGTCAAGGCTGTCATGCTATGTATGCCAAGTCTATGAATGAAGAAAGCTTCAACATGTCAGAATGCACCAGAGTGACAGAACGCATAAAATTAATCGCAAGCATGAAAATAGGCTGTTACATATTAGCAAAATCTCTTTTAAAAAATTAATAAACATAATGTACCAGAAAAAAGAGAAAGAAAAAAATGGTAGGATGGTTTCATTCTATATATTGGCCAACAACATGAAATCCCTGAAGCAAAATTTTAGGAGTATAACATCATTTATAAATAAAAAAGAAAGGGAAGAAAAGAGAAGGGAGGGGAGGAAGAAGAAAGAGGGAGGGAAATTCTTTCAGAAAGCTTTTAAGTACTCATGTTTGAAAGGAATTTGTTACAACAAATGGGAAAAAAAACCCAAGAAATATTGTCAACACTGCTTGTTCCATTACAGAGTACAAAAAACTCTTCTGGAAGCAAATTCTCCTGACAACACTTGATGAAAAGTCTTCAGCGAGTTGGGAATTGGGAAGAGAGTATGAATAAGGGGAAACAAAACAGAAACTTATTTTTTGAACGTGTGAACCAGATTGAATATTTCTGGAACATTTGCTACAATCTGGCCCAGAGCTGGTTACAAGTGTTGAACAAACAAAAAAAGTCCAGATAATGATCTAAAGATACTTGATGTTTGGTGGTCTAGCAAATCCTGTATAAGTTAAAGATAATCTGAGGCTGCTCCAGGCAGTTGGAGCACCAGCTAAGTCAGGGAGAGAGGGAGAAAGAAGGCTGAAGATGTGATCTGGGGCCAGTGTTTAGAGACTTTAAATGCCATGCTGAGAAGTAGGATTGTATTCATGATAGATAGTAAAGATGATGCAAAAAACCATCACTCTAGATTTGAGTTTTGTAAGGAAGGTGGTAAAACTAATCAGCCAAGGAAGGGGAAGCAGAGAGAAGTCAAAAGGCAGAAAGGGCCAGATATGAGCTCATATGCCCCATGAAAAGTAAATCCAAGGTGGAGCTTGGTCCAAGAGGCAGGTTTTGGTCAAGAGTGAGAAGGTAAAACAGTCCTTCTGCATGGAAGAACCCGGGACAAGTTTGATCACAAGACAGAACAGGATTGCAGAAGGTGATGCCCTTGATTCTGGGCACCTGAAGACTAGGTGAGAAGTGCAAAGGTGGTAAGGAACATCCAACAGCGAAGGTCCAGTTGGCCAAACTGAGGGGAGGAGTCTGAGGGCATGAAGAGGGCAGGGCAAGAGAAGGGAGATCAGTTGGGAGCCTCTCAAAGGCCAAACCAGCAGAACTCAGAGTCCAGGAAAAGCAAGAGGAGAGGATTAGCAGAACCTCAAGCAAGTGAGGACCCAGCGCTGCAGAAAGGAGATGCGCAGAAGGTGTGAGAAGAGCCACTGGCACCAACCCCAAGGGAAAGGCCAGTGCTGGTCTGGAGTCCCTGGGGCAGGAAAGGTGGGACCCAGCCAGCTCCCACTTCAGTATGAGTGAGCCGGGAGGCTGGGAGGGCACCTCCCGTGGTGGATCACTTGGCAATAGACACACGGAGATTGACCGGCAACATGAAAGTGACAGATATTGGTTCTGCTTGTGTGTTTGGTGGTTTTTTATTAAGTGTAATTAATAACAGAGAACGTGGCGCAACAAGCTCAAACAAAAACACACCCATAGAGTCTGACAAGAGAATGGTGGTGACTGGGAGAGAAGAGGGATGGGAGGGTTGGGGGTAAAAAAGAGGGCCTAGGTCATCATTTTCAGAGGTCATCAAAGGATCCTATATACAGATGTCAGATGGAAAGTTATGCTCCTGACACTAAAAGAAAACAAATGAACAAATAAAAATAAAACGAACTCTTAAATTACGGAAACAAAATGGCGGTCAAGATAGAAAGGGGGAAGAGGAGTGGGTGAATTGGTCTCAGGGGGTCCTTGTATGGTAGGGCCTGGAAAACAACCTTCCATGGGGATGTCCATGAGCATTTACAGATGGCAATCACAATGCTGTGGCCCTGATGGCCAGACAATACTATAGATGCCAGAGCAGCGCACAGCTCAAAAGGGAACGAAGCAGTTGCAGCTGATAGAGGGTTGTGAGTGAACCAGTTAAAATTGTGTTGGTGCCAAAGTACCCTGGCAGGTGGAGTCTGAGAGAAAGATCCCACAAGAAGAAGCAAGAAGTGCCAAAAGGCAGATAAAAGGAAGGAGCAAAAAAAAAAGGGAAAGGAGACAAGAATGGTGGGCTGAGAAAAGACCCACGTGGCCTGGCCAGGGGAAGCCCTCTGAAGAGTAAGCTGGTGGTGGCAAGGAGACATGGTAACCAGCAGAAGAGCAGCCGGTGTGGAGAGTGTGGCACCACAGGAAGGTGGATAGTGAGCTGGTACCTGGCAATGGCCAGGGATTTGGAAAGCTGATTTATGCATCAGCAATTGTGGAAGAAATTTGAAGAGCCTTGGAGAAGCAGAGCAAGTAGAACACTGGAGAGAGAAGAAACAAACAGAAGACTCTGGAGAAAGACTGGACTTTGCCGAATGCCTGCCTCGGGTTTGGAGGGGCAAAGGGGCACAATCTTGGACATGAATCTTTGGGACCTTTGGGACTGAAAATGGTGACTGTGATAAGATAGCTACCACTTGTGGCTTTAAGGACTTTTCGTTTTCCCTGTTGAATTTCCTTGTTCATAAAACCCTGATGTTGAACTGCATTTGTCTGGCAACTAGTGCACATGGGTGAAGAAAGCTGGGTGGCAGAAGCCACATTTTAAGAGGTTTATTTTTCCCCTGAGGCTTGTTGGTTGGTGGCTTCTGCTCCCTTTTGACCTCATTTCACAGCTAGTAGAAGCAAGAAAGGGACTAAAACATCCAAATAGAAGAGATATGACAAAGTCCATGAAGGATAAGGGACACACCCTAGGAAGGAATCCTTCGCAATTAAATTGTTTCCTTGACACAAGGCCTGCAGGTGGCTGTCACCTGAAGACAAGGGCACCCCTGCCTCTGGGAGTTTTCATTTATCAAAGATATGACAGGAAGCAAAGGAAACTTCTATTCCGATGATGGGTCCAAATGCGATTGGTATTTCGGCAGAGGGAGAGAAAGAACGTGGTAAGAGATAGAAAGGAAGATAGAAGCTCATTCTAATAAACCAGGATTCCACTTACATTTCCAAAGTATTTGTCCAGCAATTCCACATAACGATGCACAATCTCTAGTGTCAAGAGCTCATTGTCCTGGTTTTCTACTGCACAGCAAAAATATAAACTAGCATACCTTGAAAAGAGAGAAAAGAAAGAATATGGTGACACCTTCGATGACCTGAATGTGATGTTCCCCCCGACTAATAAGCAGTTTATCACCCCACCCCTTGCCAGAGACTCTCCCCAACCAAGCTCAAGAACAAAGTGACTATTCATGACATCCAATATCCTCCCCAAACATAAGGTGAAATACATAAAATATGCTGGGGATTGGATTATTTCTGCAAGGCATGTGAAAAGGTGGGCATGGTGGCATGCACCTTTAGTCCCAGCCTTGGGAGGCTGAGGCTAGGAATCGCTTGAGCCCACGGGTCCGAGACTACCCCAGGCAACATATCAAGACCTAGTCTCAAAAAATAGCTGGGCATGGAGGCATGCACCTGTAATCCCAGCCTTGGGAGGCTGAGGCCAGGGATCACTTGAGCCTGCGGGTTTGGGACTACCCTGGGCAACAGAGTGAGACCTAGTCTCTTTAAAAGAAAAAAAGACTTCAATAAAACTTTCCCTTAAGAGTTATCAGAAGGAGTTTTCTGGACTATGGAAATCGGGGTACATGTTCACCCCCATCCTCAATCTGTGAACCATCCATTCTAGGCTCCAACCTGTCTGGGGTCGAGGGGAGACAGGAGAGGTGCTGCCCCCCTCCTTTCTCACTGTACTGTGATCATTCTGTGAGTGTTCCCCATTCTTGGTTGGGCAGTTCCTCTTCTCCGCATGTTTCTTCTGCCTGAAATACAATCCCCCACCCCACCCCATCTGTGGAGCTAACTCCTCGTTCTCCTTTAGCTGAGCTCGGATGTCACTTCTTGCAGGCAATCCCCATCCCGTCTAATTGGATGGGCCCCCCGGACATCCCTGGGCCTCCCCTGTGAGCATCTACTGTTCTCTACCAGATTCCGGGGCTAGAGCGTGGCTTCCTAGAGGCATGCCCAGAGTCCATCTTGGTCACCCTTGTCACCCAGTAGCTACAATGCTCTGCTGAGAGAACATCAGAAGCCCCTGCTTTATACGATCACTTAAGTTACAAGTGAACCCTAAGTTTTAGAAGCCAGCAGATAAACTTCCCATCTGCTAGCCCTTCCTGGAACTCTGCCTCACCGCCACCACCCCCCTAGGGAGGTTAATTGTAAAAGGGTCCTCACTGATGTCTCTCCAGCTGGAGCACTGACAGCTTTGACCTTGGGCCCAGCAAGAGCAGGTCTGCACAGGTGCTTTCATTAAGTAGGGTCTGTAGGGGTCACTTCAGTCTGCCCACCTCGGGCTTCAAAAGCACCCTGGCCAGCGCCTTCTAATGAGGGCTTTCCTCTCAGCAGTTGCCTGTGAGGCCGGGGGCAGGGGTCCACACTCAGCGCTGGCCCAGAGCCAGTCATCTGGGTGCTTAAGGCAAGAGTACTCACTCCAAGAGCTTCCGGTTCCTGATCTGTAAATAGAAGTTCCATTCATTGGCTTGCCAGCAAGCAGGCACAGTGGAGAGGGAGCAGACAGGTTGAAAAGCCAGGGAGGTCTAGATTCCCTCTTGGCTTTGCCAATGAATATTCTGCAGTAACTGACGATGGGGGAACTCTGACGGGGACTAATTCTTTGACCTCTGTGGCTTCCTTTTCCTCGTTTGCAAATATGTGTCGTGACCACAGTCCAAAAACTGCTCCGCTCTGTTCATACGAACTTGCCTATTTTGCACAGAATGTGTTACTAACTGAAAATGTTCTGTCTACTGAACAAATGAGTCAGTTTTATAAGCGCAAGAAGGCTCTGGGGTCTTGTCTACTGCTGTGTCCACAACCCTTGAAACAGTGCTGGGGAAGACAACACATCAAATCATCCTTGAAAGCCTACGTGCATCATCCATGTGCAAAATAAGTATGGTCGGCTTCCATCCGGGCCCATGCGAAGCCTTCCAAAATGCAAGAGTTCTTTTCTAGTTAGTCTAAGGGTACACCTATATGAGCACCAGCCCGCAAGGATTTCAGCAAAGGATGGAACTGTGGCCATCAAAAAGGTTCAGAATTAAGCAAGCCAGAGCAGCAATGAGAAATTCAATCCTCCTAAGTTACTCACACCTTTTGTAAACGAGTTTTAGGTCCTTCCAGTCAATAAAACTGCTTGTCCTCTGACCACGAGAAAGAATGATCTGAACAATTTCCCGGGTGATCTTCTTTCTTTCTTTGTCAGGGAGAGTCGTGTACCATTTCTGTAGCCGCAACTTCCCTTGTCGACTGAACAGCAGAATGAAATGTATCTATAAGAAAGGACAAGGAGAACCAGCATCTGGTCAGCCGGGTCCATCTGCATGGACACTGAAACTCAGTGGCAGAGGATTATAGTTACAAGCAGGAAAAGAATACTTACGAGCTCATCTGATCAACTACATATAACCATCAGAGAAGAGAGAACTGTGTCACTCACAAACATCACTTATAATATAAGAGAAAGATAAGGATTTTTTTTATTATCATTGTTAAGACTTGTTTTTGTTGTTGTTGTTTTTTATTTTTTTATTTTTTTTTTTTTTTGAGACTAGGTCTCGCTATTTTTGCCTGTGGAACTGCAGACTCTCGTTGCCCGGGGTACCACAGACTCAAGCAATCCCCAGCTTCAGGTTCCCAGGTAACTGCGATTACAGGCACGCACCACCACACCCAGCTATTTTTTTTGGGAATAGGTCTCGCTACGGGCCCCAGGCGGCACTTGAACCAAGATCTCTAGCCCCAGCTGCTTCATAGGCTGAAGCTTACAGGCACAAGCCACTGTGCCCAGCCTATCATTGTTAAGACTTACAAACTCATTCTAAGCAGAAAATTCGACCAAGGATGTAAGATACTTTTGAAAAAATTCCTCTTTCACAAACTAAAAATAATGTTAAAAACAGGGAAAAGGCTTTAAAATGACATCCTAACTCCATATCACAACTATAGAAAGAATAATAATACATAAATAAAGGAGAAAAAGAAAGGGATGGAAATGAAGCAAAAGGGATAAGTAAAAATTAAGTGAAAAGGGTAAAGTGTTCTTTTTTTAATAAAAAATTACATGTATTTAAGAGATACAATGGCTTGATAAACAGAGTGAAGTGTTACCACAGTTGTCAAGCTAATTAACTGGTCTGTTCAGATAACTAACATTTTCACATGTCACGAGTGCACCTGAAATAGACTTTGAGCAAATTTCCAGTATTCAACATAATATTGTTAACTCTATTTCTCATTTGGTGGTTTTAACTCTAACCCTCCCTCAGTATAGTAGAGCTTGACTGATTTATCCTCCGTGACTGCAACTTTATCCTCTGTGATCGTCTCCTCATCCCCCCACGGCCCTGCTCCAGAAAACCACTGATCACTCCTATTTCAATGAATTTGGCCTTTTTTTTTTTTTAAGATTTAAAGATTTTTTTAATATCGTGAGAGCATACAGTATTGGACTTTCTGTGCCCAACTGACTCCATTTAGCATGATGTCTTCTTCTGAGACCTGTGTTGTCACAAATGACAGCGTGTACTCCTTTTTAAAGGCTGGATAATATTCCATTGCATGAGACTATGCATGTGTACATACGTGCATGTGTGTATGAATGTATATACATCACATTTCCTTATCCACTCATCTGCAAATAGACACTTAGATTGATTTACATCCTGGGTAATGTGAATGAACAGGGAATGGAGATACCTCCTAAGAAATACTGGTTTCATTTCCACTGGATAAAATTCAGAAATGGGATTACTGGATAGAAGGTGGATTCATTTACAAAAAAAAATTTTTTGAGGCTAGGTCTTGCTACGTTGCCTGGGGAACCCCTACAGGCTTTCGTTGCCCAGGGTACCCCAGACTCAAGCAATCCCCAGCCTCAGCCTCCCAGGTAGTTGGGATTACAGGTGTGTGCCACCACGTCCAGTTATTTTTTGAGATTATGTCTCACTATGTTGCCCCGTGCGGGTCTCGACCCCACAGACTCAAGCGATTCCCAGTCTCAACCCCACCTCCTAGGCTTGGGGTTAAAGCCATGTGCCACTGCAGCCAGCTCATTTTAAAATTTTTGAGGAATCGCCACTGTGTTTGCCATAATGATGTCTCCAATAACACGTCCACCTACAAGCACAGGGGATTCCCTTTCTCCAGACCTTTGTCAGTACTTGTTACCTTCTGTCTTCTGATAACAGCCATTTATAAACGTGTATTGTGATACCTCATTGTGGTTTTTGATTTGTAGTTCTCTGATAATTACTGACGTTGATTAAGCATCTTTTCTCATATCTGTTGACCATCTGTACATTCTCTGAAGAAATGTCTATTTAGATCTTTCCCATAATTTTGAATTTGGTTACCTGTTTTCTTATTGATTTTTTTGAGTTTCTTCTACATTTTGGATATTAACCCCTTAACAGATGTATGGTTCTCTTTCATTCTATAGGTTGTCACCTTAATTATCACC
>PVHY01028841.1:0-14837 GCA_004024945.1 Uropsilus gracilis | reverse complement strand
TCTGAGCCCCGCCTGTGTTGGTTGGATTCATCTGGTGCCAACTGGAGCGACAGGATTGGGAGTCAAGGTCCTGGCATTTCCAACCAGAAGTGCCCTAAGACTGAGGTAAACCCCACGAAGCTCCTTGAGGAGCAGAAGTGGGGCTCTATTCGTTTGGAACATTTGTGAGGGTGTGGACTCTTTCGGTTTGGTTTTTTTTTCTGTATCTGTAAATAAATCTCTTGTCTATCCTGGTTGTTAAGGTTGATATCTGAGCAGCTGCTGCGCGCAGGCGGGAGAACCCATAGGAAGGAGGAATTTAAATGGGGGTGTCCCTATCCCCCCGATAACAAATGGACTTGGCAAAGTGTTTACCTCTTAGGTTTGGATGGGCAAAGAGGCACCATCTTGGACATGTCTTTGGAACTTTTTGGACTGAAAATGGTAACTGGAGTAAGATAGATGGCCACTTGTGGGTTTAAGGACTTTTTGTTTTCCCTGTTAATATTCCCTTGTAAATAAACCCTGTTGTTAAATTGCATTTTGAGTGGCAACTGCTACGCATGAGTGGTACAAACCTGCGGGAAACTGGGTGGCAGAAACTGCATTTTAAGTGTCTTATTGGTTGGAGATTTCTGTCCCTTTTGCACCCGATTTTAGCTGGCAACTCTGGTGAGATAAATCTGCCTGTGGTGGACCAACCCAGAAATCTTTCATTTTGTGTTGGTCACCTTCAAGCTCAAGGGCAGTTGCTAAACCCTTGGTGTGTATATATATATATATATATATATATAATTTTAAATATATATATGAAAAAATAGCTATGGGTTGACTATTAGCTTGGGCATTTTATCTTTGAGCTCTGTGGGTTCTGTCTTCTTTCTTACATGTAAAGCCATGTCTTGCAAGATTTGTAAAGTATATTATGGACCAATTAATATCCTTACTGTTTGGTATTGTATGGATTTATGGTGAAACACTATATGTGAACCTTGCATTTATGCTAATAGGGGCCATCCTGGCTTCACTGATATACATGATATTTGTACTAAAGGTAAATGGCAAGTCTAAAAGAAATGAACACTTGTAGATAAAACAGCTGCAAAGGGAGATACAACAGATCCTGTTAATTCTACAAAGAGTAGTGAACCAATTACCTCCTTTGCCTGATAGTGGTAACAGAGGGCTACAGGAGTAGGAGGAGGAAGACCATCTTCTTATGGCAGCAATCAGCCTTCCAGTGCAAACCACCCCCCACCGTGTTACCACTGCATCTCCAAGCAAAGTTGTGAATGCTCCATCAGCCCCACCACCTCCTAGCACTAAGACTTCACCATCTCAAACCAGGCAAGACAGAGAATTTGGAGCAGGGCAATTCCTTCTTTGTCAACTCCCAATAGGAGGATTGAATGAACAAGGCTGACCAGTCAGATATTTTGATCCCTCTACCCCAGGGGATCTCTTAAACTGGAAAATGTCTGTTCTATCATACTGGCAAATCTGATAAAATGGCAGATTTGATTGGCTCAATTTTTGGATCCCATCAGCCTAGCTAGGAAGATATTCAATCTCTAGTGGTCTATTAGGTACATTACTGACAAATGATGAGTGGAAAATGGTTTTAGGGAAAGCTAGAGAAGAGGTTGGCTGCCTCCACGTGGAACATGTAGGCAATCCAGATTCAGAGGACGCTGCGCCTTCTACAGAATCAGATTAGGACTCCAATAGTGGGGGCAAGGTGATGTTAAGGCACTATCAAAACTGTCTGCTAGTGGGACTAAGACAAGGAATATCAAAGCAAAGGAACTATGGGAAAATTCAAGAGGTAAGTCAAAGAACAAATGAGAGCACTTCAGAATTCCTAGAAAGGATTATGCAGGTGTTCCACAGTCATATGTATGTAAATCCTGAGGCTCCAGAGAATTCAGATTTGGTGAATATGGTATTTGTGGCCCAGAGTACTCTTGATATAAGGAGAGCTTGATAGTATGGACAATGAGAATGTCTATCCACCAACTGGTCGATGAAGCCTTTCAAGTTTATAAAAGACGAGAAGAGAGAGCTGAGCCTCCAAAGACATTTGAGAGAAGGGGATTCAGGCCAAGATTCAGAAATAGAGAAGGTGTTAGGAGAGTGCCTTTAAGAAGGGACCATTTTGTAGAGAGTATGATCATTAGAAATATGATTGTCCCTACCTAAGTGAAAGAAATGAGCTCAGGAACAAGAATGTGCAAAGAAGGGAAACTAGGCCCATAAGAGCAGAACGTGCAAAGGAGAGAATGTTATAAAACTGAAAATGGCCAAGATAAGAGGACTGATTGACCAAAGAGGGAGGAGAGAAGACAAATGGTTGTTCAGGGAAATGGTTCAGAACAAGAATGGGGGGCCCAGTGGTTCCACTTGATGTAAACAAGACTATTGCAATCACCCCTCAAAGCCCCTGGTAACAATTAAAGTGGGGGATCGTTTGGTAGATTTTTTAGTAGATACAGGGGCAACCTATTAGGTCCTAAATTCTAAGTTAGTTGGGGTGAACAAGAAAGCTGTACCTGTCTCGGGGTTATGGGAATGTCACAAGAGAAAACCTTCCTACAACCTCTAGGGTGCTGATTGGGTGAGGAAAATTTGCTGCACAGTTTTTTTGTATATGGAAGAATGTCCTATCCCACTCCTTGATTGTGATCTCCTCAGTAAACTGAAGGCACAGATTGTTTTTGCACCAGGAACAGAGGTACACCTCCAAATACCCCCGGACATGCATTGAAGTTTTAGATTATGCTTACTTAGATGGCCCACCAAAAGGGGATACACTGCCTGCTGGTATTTGTAACAAAGTGAACAAAAAGGTTTGGGCTGATGGAATTCCTGGGGGTTCCAGAAATGCCAAATCTCTAAAAATTGTGTTAAGTGAGGGAAGTAAGACTCCAAGAAAAGCCGGGCACGGTGGCTCGTGCTTGTAAGCTTCAGCCTATGAAGCGGCCGGGGCTAGGGATCACGGTTCGAGTCCCACCTGGGGCCCGTAGCGAGACCTAGTTCCAAAAAAATAGCTGGGTGTGGTGGCGCGCACCTGTCATCCCAGCTACCTGGGAAGCTGAGGCTGGGGATGGCTTGAGTCTGTGGTACACCGGGCAACGAGAGCCTGCGGTTCCACAGGCAAAAATAGCGAGACCTACTCTCAAAAAAAAAAAAAAAAAAACTCCAAGAAAAAACAACAGTGTTTCCTTAAAGGGGCTTTGAAGATAATTCAGCCAGTACTGACAAAGTTTCTTCAATATGGTCTCATTCAACCTTGCTGCTCTCCTGACATACACTTATACTGCCTATAAAGAAGCCTGATAGTGAAGAATACCATTTTGTGAAGGACGTTAGGGCAATTAATGATATTGTGGAGGATATACATCCAACAGTGCAAAATCCATACATGCTGACTGGCATACCTGGAGAGTTTGCTTAGTTTTCACTATAGAACTTAAAGGATGCATTTTTCTGTATACCTGTAAATGAACAAGATCAAAAACTTTTTGTGTTTGAGTAGTAGGATCCAGTCTCCAAAACTGTGATGCAATATTGCTGGATAGTGCTTCCTCAAGGATTTAAAAATCCCCCCACTAATTTGGGGAGATATTGGCCAGAGATTTTTGACAAATCCAGTTGAAATCGGGTGCTAAAGGGACAGAAGCCACCAACCAACAAGTCACATTTAAAATGCAGCTTCTATTTTCTGTTTATCTTTTTTGTATCAGTACCATGCTCTTTTAATTATTATGGTTTTGTAGTATAGTTTGAAATCTGGGAATGTAATACTTCCATTCTCCTGTTTGTTAAGAGGGTTTTGGCTATTTGGGGTCTTTTGTTGTTCCACATGAATTTCAGTAATTTTTGTTCTATCTCTGTAAAATATGTCATTGGGATCCTTATTGGAATTACATTGAATCCAGAATTGCCTTTGGTAATACGGCCATTTTGATAATGTTGACTCTTTCAATCCATGAATAGGGAATGTCTTTCCAGTTTTTAATATCTTCTATTTCTTTTAAGAATGTTTTATAGTTTTCTTTGTATAGGTCTTTTACTTCTTTTGTTAGGTTTATTCCTAAGTACTTAATTTTCTTTGGTGCAATGGTAAATGGAGGGTTTATTTTAATTTCTTCTTCTGAGTGATTCTTTGCATATATGAATGCTATTGATTTTTGTGTGTTGATTTTGTATCCAGCTATCTTACTGAATTGATTTATTACTTCAATTAGTTTTTCTGTTGATTTTTTTTTGGTTCTTTACATAGCGTATCATATGATCCACATGCAATGGTAGCTTTATTTCTTCTTTCCCTATTTGAATTCCTTTTATGTCTTTCTCTTGTCTTATTGCTCTAGCTAGGACTTCCAGAACTATGTTGAAAAGGAGTGGAGAGAGTGGGTATCCTTGCCTGGTTCCAGATTTAATTGGAATGATTTAAGTTTTTCCCCATTGAGGATGGTATTTGCTATGGGTTTGTCATATACAGGTTTTATTATGCTGAGGTATGTTCCTTTTATACCAATTTTTACTAGGGCTTTCATCATGAAAGGGTGCTGAACTTTATTGAATGTTTTTTCTGCATCTATTGATATGATCATTTGTTTTTTGTTTTTTTCTTTGTTGAGGTGATGGATTATGTTGATTGATTTTGTGATATTGAACCATCCCTAAGATCTGGGATGGATCCCACTTGGTCATGGTGGATAATCCTTTTTATGCACTAAAAAGGATTCAGTTTGCCAGGATTTTGTTTAGAATTTTTGCATCTGTGTTCATTAGAGAGAGTGGTCTATAGTTCTTTTTCTTTGTGCTCTCTTTGTTTGGTTTGGAATTATTGTAATGTTTGCTTCATAGAACAGATTTGGTAGCTTTCCTTATTTCTCAATTTTTTGAAAGAGTTTTAACAGTACGAGTGTTATTTCCTCTTTCAATGTTTGGTAGGATTAATTTGTGAAACCATCTGGACCTGGGCTTTTGTTTTTAGGGAGAGTTCTGATGACTGCCTCAATTTCATTGCCTGTGATTGACCTGTTTAAGAGACCCAGAAATAAAACTATACATATATGGTCAACTAATCTTTGACAAAGGGACAAAAAACATACACTGGAACAAGGACAGCCTCTTCAGTAAATGGTGCTGGGAAAACTGGACCATGACTTGCAAAAAAATAAACAAAGATAACACCCTCACACCCTGTACAAAAATCTATTCAAAATGGATAAAACACTTGGATGTGAGACCTGAAACCATAAAATACATAGAGGAAAACCTGGGCAAAACCCTCCATGAATTTCACTTCAGAAATCCATTTCTGGAAACAACTACAGCTGGCAAAATAATGAAGAAAACATAAACAGCTGGGACTACATCAAACTAAAATGTTTCTGTACAGCAAAAGAGACAACAAAACAAAAAGAAACCCAACTGACTGAGAGAAAATTTTTGCCCTCCAGACAATTGATAAGGGTTTGGTAACAAAGATCCACAAAGAGCTCATACAAACTCAACAAAAACAAGGCAAAAAACCCAGTCAAAAAATGGGGAGAAGAACTAAAATGACACTTAACCGAAGAGGAAATACAGATGGCTAAAAAGCACATGGAATGCTCCACATCACTAATAATCAGGGAAATGCAAATTAAAACCACACTGAGATACCATCTTACCACAAGTAAGAATGGCCCATAGAAATAAAACAGACAACAACAAATGTTGGCGTGGATGTGGAGAAAAAGGAACCCTCTGACACTGCCTGTGGAAGTGCAGACTGGCCCAGCCACTGTGTAAGGTTGTATGGAGGAACCTCAAACTACTAGAAGTGGAATTACCATTTGACCCAGCAATCCCACTACTGGGAATCTACGCAGAAGACATGAAAACACTGATTAAAAGACACCTATAGTACACGTTTACTGCAGCTCTGTTAACAGTTGCCAAGATATAGAAACAACTCAAATGCCCCAAAACCGATGAATGGCTGGAAAAAATGTGGTGTGCATACACAATGGATTACTATGCATCAATCAAAGTGAACAAACATATGTCATTTGCAGCAACATGGATGGAGCTAAAAAGACTTATATTAGCAGAAATAAATTAGAAAAGTCTTACTTATATGAAAGATATAGGGAAAAATAAAAGAATAAGAAACATTAGAAACAACCAGCAGAACTGAATGAAAATGAGAGAGAAGGAGGGGGAAGAAAATGGGGGAGGCACAGGGCAAAAACAAATAAGATGGTTAACAGGTTTAAGGAAATGGGAAAACCCCAGGGTACACAAAAATGTAATATATACATACACAAAATTTAAAAAAAAAATTAAAAATAGAAATGGAAATTTCAAAAAAAAAGATAATTTAAAGGCATATATTAAAATGTATGTTTTCTGTGCAGTAAGTCAAATGGGAAGTGTGTTTCTTGGAGTGGGTCATCTCTAAATTTGGAGTCTATTCAGGTTTTAAGGACACAATAGATAGACCTAATTTACCCATTCCAGGAAGGATGGCAATGATCTCTGGAATTTGTTGCACTGAACTGATCCCATCAGACAGTAAATTGCTGAAGGAAAAAAAAAATAAAAACAAACGAACAAATGAAGCCGGGACCCAAAGATGAACCCAGTTCCGAATATGGGCATTGCAGACACCTGCATCTGAAAAACAGAGACTAAAACTAGCCTGAGGCCAGTTCCCCCCTTTGAGAGTAAAGTGGTTACTCTAAAAGCAACCAGGGCAGACTGCGATTATGTAATGTAGGGTCCTGAGGTCGAAGTCCCGCCCAGAGGGAAAAGGGAGGTAACACACCAAGGGGGGGATGGTGAATAGGAAGCAGGGACAAGGATAAAAAAGAGGGGAGGTGGAGTGTATGGAGACAATTTTGGAGAGGAGTGTGGGGAGTGGAGTGAGAGCGAGAGCCTGGAGATTGGCATCAGGCGCGGAGGTTTGGGGCCTCGGAAGAAGGACCCGGCGGGGTCCTCTGGAGCTTCCTCACCTCCCCAGCACTTGGTTCCTGAGGAGCAAGACCTGTGTGAAGGCGGAGGAGAGGTGACCCGGGTGAAGTGCGGAGCCATGGTGACACTCGGACAGGCCTGCCTTTGGGAGACCGTCTGAGCCCCACCTGTGTTGGTTGGATTCATCTGGTACCAACTGGAGCGACAGGATTGGGAGTCAAGGTCCTGGCATTTCCAGCCAGAAGTGCCCTAAGACTGAGGTAAACCCCACGAAGCTCCTTGAGGAGCAGAAGTGGGGCTCTATTCGTTTGGAACATTTGTGAGAGTGTGGACTCTTTCGGTTTGGTTTTTTTTTTCGTATCTGTAAATAAATCTCTTGTCTCTCCTGGTTGTTAAGGTTGATATCTGAGCAGCTGCTGTGCGCAGGCGGGAGAACCCATAGGAAGGAGGAATTTAAACGGGGGTGTCCCTATCCCCCGATAACACAAATAAAATTCAACTTCAACCACCCACATGAAGCAGTTGCCACTTAAAATGCAGTTTAACAACAGGGTTTGTTTACAAGGGAGTATTAACAGGGATAACTAAAAGTACTTAAAGACACAGTGACCAGCCATCTTAACCCAGTCACCATTTTCAGTCCCAAAGGTCCCAAAGATGATGCTCCAAGCCCCTCCAAACCTAAGAGGTAAACACTCTGATGATGCATCATGTCCAAAATGATGCTCCAAGCCCCTCCAAACCTAAGAGGTAAACACTCTGCCAAGTCCAGTCTTTCTTCAGTTTTTCTCTTTGCTTTTTTCTTCAGTGTTCAGAGCAGCTCTGCTTCTCCAAGGCTCTTCAAACTTTGCCACAATTGCTGATGCACAAATCAGCTTTCCAGATCCCTTCAGCTTTACAAATCTCTGGCCATCTCCAGGTACCAGCTCACTATGCCACTTTGCTGTGGTGCCAAACTCTCCACACCAACTCTTCTCCTGGCTGCCATGGCTCCTTGCCACCACCAGCTCACTCTTCCAGGGGGTTTCTGCCCATCCTGGTCACTTGGGCTACTCTTTACAGGCTCATCATTCTTATGCCTCTCCTTCCCCCCAAAGTCTCTGTCTCTTTTGTCTCTGCTCCTTTCCTTTTTATTTGTTTTTTCTCTTTCTCTAAAAGCCTAAGTTTCCAATTTCCCTCTCCACACCCTCTAGATGATACATTTTCTCTTCCCCTCCTGGGATTTGCAACAAAGTACCCTTATCCTGTTTAGACCATATTTTACCTCCTGTTTTTCAGACACAGTTTGTGACATCAATGCCTAAATTTTAATACTGTCCATATTTGGGTCCCAGCTTCAAGAACGTGTCTTGTTCTGTGATTTAATTTTTCAGTTAATTTGAATGTCACAGGTTTAAATTGAAAAACTGTTTTCACTGTTTAATAGGATATAAATTTTTGTCTTTTATAACTTTTCAAATTTTTATTGAATTTTGCTTTATAGTATCATATTATGATCAGACATAAGCTTTATACATCAGTCATTTGCATGGACTACATCACAATCATAATCTAGTTATTCTTCAACAACATACAATTGATGCACTTTACCCATGTTTCACATACCATCCAGCCTCCTTTCTGTTACCACTGATATGTGATCTGAGTCTAAGAGTTTATTTGCTTCTGTGTCTTCTACATATAATATAAAATCATGGTGTTTGTCTCCATCTGACTTATTTCACTTCATAACATCATCAACATAACATGTTGTCTGGGATAAATTTGCTCACTTTTGTGCCTTCCTTTCTTGAAAAAGAAATGCCACTAAATGAGAACATTAATTTAACTTGCATTGATGTATAGAGTTGAGGGAGTTTATATCTTGCCCTGACCACATCTTTTGCTGAAATGACTTCTCTATTCACTTTGAGTCTGGGATACAATCAAGGGGTGAGAAAAAAAAATATCACTAAAGGGATGTTTTTAAAAATAAATTGCATGTGATACGTGAGATATAGGTGTTTGCCAAATATTGGAGCCATACATAGTAACACGTATCCTAGCTGGAGTTTAAATTTGATATTAAAAGAATAATTTTCTTTTAAGTATTTCAGAAGAGAAGATTTTGCAGTTTTAAGTCCTAATTCCCCCTCCTCTTAGTCCTCCATGCAGGGAAGATGAGAGAAAACGGGAGACAGGACTGGCCATAGGCCAGGAGTGCCATTTGTGAATAGATACAAGGAATGAGGGGGAAAGGAAACCAAAAGGGAGGTACGGGGAAGAACTTGCTGCAATCACATCCATGTAAGAGAGTCTGATATGCAGAAATGGAGCTAGGAACAATGTGAAAAGATATCAAGCATTCAAAAATCTCAGGCTCGCCTGTACTTTTTATGAACCAGAATATCTACCTGCCCTCCTCCTTGATTGAGTCTAATTCACCCTCTATGATAAACTGGGGCATGATAAACTGGAACCATTCTACTGAAGGTAGAACTGTCCCTAGGGACTGTCAGAACTGTCCCTAGGGAACACCCACACAGTGAGGGAGACTTGCAAATCTGTTTACTTCTTCACTCTTAGTATCTACCCCTCCCTTCCTTAGTCCTCAGGGAAGATAATGTTCCATGTCTTTGTTTCCTTTCCCTTAATAAGCCCTGCTCCCTTTGGCTTCCAGGTTTTCACATGGGACATTGGTTTCTAATTAAAATTTTCTCCCATGCCATATTTACTTGAATAGCTCTTACAAATTACTGATATCACTGCTTAGAAGCACCTTCTATTCCAAATCTGGTTTAAATGTCTTTTCCATGCCTGTATTTCTTGTATAATTTGGTCCTTTGTGCTAAAGTGGTTTGTATGCCATTCTGAGTTTTCTAAGCTTTGTAAGAGCAGGGAGGTTTGAGTAATCCTTAATAACTAGCCCACATCTGAAGCTCAGTAAATGATTTCTAGAAGACACAACACTTTCATTATTGAAAGTACAGTCAGGAATTGAGGATCTCCTTTTGAAACAGACCAGGACCATCTTTCCAGCACCTCTGCTACAATTCTAGCAGAGCACCTAGCAGCACCTCTCTACAATTCTAGAGTTTGATCTTAGTATTTGTTTTATCAATTAAAGGTAATTCATCTTTGTCTCCAGGTATATGTATTTTCTTTTTGTAGATCTTCTACATTTTACTATAAAATAATTAGTTATGGACATGCTCCTTCACTGAACTTTCAACACGACAGAAACAATATATTTTCTTCATTATCATAGAGTTTCTCACATAGCAAGTTTTTGATAAATGCTTGCTAATTTTTAAGGGAGTCTTTTATCAAATGATCCTCTCAGAAAAGTGATCCCCCTAGTGGTTAACTTATTCCAGTACATAGTTCTGTTTTGACAATATTTTTTATGAGCTAACTCGGTAAAATAAATAAAATGTTAATTAAATTTTGCTCTATCAACCTTCAAGTATGATATTATTAACATTTACCTTTTGTACACTTTTTTATTGTTGATAAGGGATATCTGTGGAAAATAATATATTAATAATATATTAATACTTTAAAAATACTGAGTTCTAAAATTAAATGATCTCAATATATGCCTGATAGGCAATAGTAGCATTTTAATTAATACATGTAAAAAGTTTTTTCGGGTTTTTGTGCAGATATTAGTATACATTTTCAAATAAAATACTTTTCCTATCAAAAAGTTTTAGTGTAACTTTTCCCCTTTGCAGTCCTCCAAACCCTATTGATCAAGATGAGGTTCAATACCTTAGGGATATCTTATAAGCACAAGACTCATCAAAGGCATTCCAGTGCATGTTCCCACATTCATAGGGAGATTATGTCTTCCCCTCTGTGCAAAATGTTGAGACAAAAGTAAAGACAGTGTTTGATTTGTGCTCTTCCAGAAGGAAGAAGTTCAGGCTGTCCAAGGATACTAAAAATGGGAGCAAATTGACATATACCCAGGTTTACAGAAAGAAATATGTGATCTATGTGGAAGGAGCACAACAGGAGCAGATGAAAGGCGTAGCGGTTCACTTGGATGTTCACCCCAAACTGATTACCACTAGACTAAAACTGGACAAAGACTTCAAAAAGATCCTAGAACTGAAAGTCAAATCTTGCCAAGTAGGAAAGGAAAAGGGCAAATTCCAGAAGAACAATTGAAAAAATGTAGCAACAAATTAGTCTTATATACAGCTATCATGAAAAGATGCTCACATGAAAAAAATAGTCTTTTTCCTACATTACCTTGATTGAGTCTTGTGAAAGGAAATATAATCACTCAATGGCATGCATTTCTGTGAGTTAACAGTAAATATGTGGTGTTTTCTGCTCCTGATTCCTGGCACAGAGCTCCTAAATCCCTCACAATTAATTAAGCGATAAAAGCACTAAAAATACCTCTTTTTAAAATATTTTGTCTTTGAGTGTAGTTACTGGCACAGAACTCCTGGAACCTTTGCAGTTTCATAGGTGATAGCATTGTCTTTTTTCTAATGAGGTGATGCTACTTGGTTCCTGGATTCTTGTCACATAAAAACCAAGCTATGATCAAAACTCTAGAAAATTTCAACTATCTTATCTCTCATTCTTTTAGGAAGAGAGAAGAACTGGAAAGGATGATCATGCCTATGGACTGAAGCCTTTATAAAATCCAATATTACAGTTTTCAGAGAGTTTGCAGGTTTGTACAGGTGTGGAGGTACAGGGAGAGAGCTGGACCTGGCGAAGACTTGGAAGCTCCCCATTCCTTCCCACATGCCTTGACCTATGTATCTTCCCTCCTGATGTTCATCTGTTCCTTTCCCATAGCCTTTTATAATAAACAGCTAGACATAAGTACGCTGCTTTTTTGAATTCTTGAGCCATATCTGCAAATTTATCAAAATTAAAGAATTAAGATTACTGGAACCTTTGACCTATACCTGGTCTGTTAGAAGCAGAAATGATAATTTGGACTTGGTAGTGGACTCTGAATTCTGGGTGGGAGGCAATATTGTGGGACCGAACACTTAAATTTCTGGATCTGAAACTATCTCCAGGTAGCATCAGAAATTAGTTGAATTCTTGAACATCCATCTGTTATCTGAATATTGCTTTTTAGTATGAGGATGAGTCCCACCCACATACCTTGGGACTGGTTTAGCAACACGAAAGAAATTCCTATTTGGAATCTATTAAATGTTCAATGAATCATAGGATCTGGTCTGTTAATATTTGACTCAATATCATGAGCTTCTAAGAAAACATTTTTAATCTCTTCCTGTTACATGAATGGAGCCTACCAGTTGTTGAAAAATTTATATTATCCCATCAAATGCATTCTTGGTAGTTTTCGGATTAGGCTCATTAGGATAAAGGAGGTCATAAAACATGAATGGCTTCAACTTGTATGCTTATTACTGGTATTTTAAAAAATACTTTCTATTTTGTTCAGAATCATTTACTTCTACATTTATGCTTCAGGTACAACTATGCCCACACATTAACATGACTAACATTCAATTTGTAATGGATGTTCAGATCATAAAACTGAAAAGAGGCTTTGGATTTCCAGGGACAATATTGCTCCACACATACTTTTAAAGACCTATTTCTATATTATTTCTCATATATAATATATATATATATATACATTTGTTTGTTTAGCAAATATTTAGTGACCATTTTCCATGTGCCTGACTGTGACACAATTTCTGTCTCAAGAATCTAAGAGTAGATAAGATGGTAAAGACATTTAAATAGATGGTTATAACATGAGGTAGTAAGTGATGTGATAAAGATGATCACAATTGCCTATTGGACTAAGAGAACAGTCATCATTTACTCAGTGGGAGGGCTGAGAGAAAGTTCCAGAGAGGGATGATGTCTGAGCTTTTACTTATATATCAATGGAGATAAGCCAGGGTGGAGAAAATTATAAATAAAAGTACAGAGTGATTAAACAATAAAGACCAGAGTTTATGTGATGATGGAGGGACCATAGATTCTTTATCAGTAGAAATGTAATTTGATACAACTGTATGGAAATTGGTATGAAGATTCCTTAAAAACCTAAATTTCTTAGACAATTTAAAGACCCATGAACAAACAGCTAGATAAAGGAGATATAGTATATACACTCAATAGAATCTTACTCGCCTATTAAAAAATGATATTTTACCTTTTGTAACAACATGGATGGAATGTGAAGTGACTATGTTAAGTGAAATAAATCAGAAAGAAAAACTACCAGATGGGGTTTTTTTTATTTGTGGAGTATAAATAATCAAATTACACAAATCACAACAAAAATAACTCTCAGACTTTGTGAAAATATATAGTGGTTACCAGAGCAGTGAGTTGAGGAGGGGACAGGTAAAGGTAGAAGGGTTGAACCTCATGGTAGAAGGAGCATTAGAATTTGGATGGTGAGTAAAGTGAGGGTTATACACACAGAGGGGTGAAGATGTGCTACTGGAAGAAAAGAAAATATCTAAAACTGGAAGAAAAGGAGAATATAAGGAAGGGGGGAGGGAAAGAGGGAGGGAGGCAGGGAAGCAGGGAGGCAAGGAGGGAAGGAGGGAAAAGATGAGAAATGACATGTTGTGAGGAAATACTTTCAGTTTGATTTTGCTGGAACCCAAAACAATGGCATTAAGAAATAAAGTAGTAGACAATCCAGTCCTGATGATTAGACCACATTATTCTGCAGAGATGGAGAAGAGTTGAAGAATTTTAAGAAGGGGAATGACATGGTCTAAAGGTGAGTCCAGAAACAGAAGAGGCAATTGAAATAACTCAGCAAAGATAATGAAAGCCTTAAATAGAACAAGCATTGTAAGACTATAAGGGAGAGGATGGATTGAAGAAATATTTGAAAGATTAAGTTGACAGTATCTGAACTGGAAGGGAGAGAGGAGGAATTAAAGATGATTTCTTGGAGTCTATTATGGGTGATTGCACAGGACAATTGTTTAATTTACACCTGACAGAAATCCCATTTCTAACTATCTTAAAGGAAAAAAAAGACTTAAAGGAAAAAAAAGACTAAAAAATGTTTAGTAGCAACACTTATTTCAAGCACAAAAACTAAAATAACTTGTCATTGAAGTTTGGTCTTTGAATTCTTCCCTTATCATAATTTTGAGCCCCATTCTTCAAGTTCCCTGACAAATGTATTGCTTCTTGAGAAGCATTCGGCTTCTCCAAGATTCAGTAATAAAGATGACACCCAACCCAGCATGGGATTGCCACCTATTTGCTCTAGCACTAAGGACAATGTCAGGTCCTTAACATTCTTACAAGAATTTGTAATGTACCCTTTGTAATTTGTAGTGCACCCTTTGGTATATATTCATGAAGGCATTTAAGGCATAACGAATAGTGCCTTGTTTCATGAGATAGTGGACTGATGAATCAGATTTGGTGAGCAGGAGTTAGCAAGTATTACAGATGCTCTGATAAAAAGCAGGTGTGTCAATCACACTCTAAAAGATTTAGAGGTAAAGTTTTAGAACTCTGGTTCTTTCCATGGCAATGACTATTCCATCCTTCTTTACATTCCCCTAGAAGTGAATCCTGAAGCAATATTTATAAAAATAACAAATATATCTGGAAAGCAACAAGTATATCTGGAAAGCAATTCCAATCGGGGAATAGGGAAGTTAAGCTGAGTAATGATATCCAACAAGCAAATCACCATTATGTTTAAGTGGTACTTAATCTTTTTTTTTGATACTAGATCTCACTATTTTTGCCTGTGGAACTGCAGGCTTTCGTTGCCCGGGCTATCACAGACTCAAACAATCCCCAGCCTTAGCTTCCCAGGTAGCTGGGATTACAGGCGTGTACGACCACGCCCAGCTATTTTTTGGGACTAGGTCTCGCTATGTTGCCCCTAGGGGAACTCAAACCAC
>PVHY01028840.1:0-14854 GCA_004024945.1 Uropsilus gracilis | reverse complement strand
TGTGTGTCTGTGTCTGTGTGTGTCTGTGTCTGTGTGTGTGTGTGTGTGGTGGGAAGGGGCGTCAGGTGCCCTGGGAGACTGGCCAGCAGAACTAGGTGTAGCCACGGTGCCCCACTCCCCACTGTCCAGAGGCCCTCAGGCTTATCTAAAAAGAGTGCTGCCATGCCAGGGCTGGGGCTGGGCCATAGGGTCTTCTAGAAGGCCACTCCATTTAGCCCAGCAGCGGCCAGGAGCGTGCAAGGGAACAACTGCGCGTGCCCGTGATGGCAGCTTGGGAACCTGGGCTGTGTGTCGGGAAATAACAGAACGAGGCCGACTTGTGTGTGGTCTTGCTTCAGTCAGAGGAGTTTGAGAGGACTGAGTAAGAGAGGTTCGCCCAGGGCCCAGGGCCCTCCGAGGGGCAGCGGCGTGACGCTGGAGGGGTGGGACGGGCTGACCGTGCCAGGGAAGCCAGGAAAGGGCGCAGGGCCCGGCGGGGTGGCCTGGACCTTCCAGCCGAGCCGGGGCCCAGGACCAGCACCGGGCAGAGCTTGCCGGGCACCGCCGCTCCACCGAATGGGTGCCGGGGAAGGAGACAGCTCGCAGCACCCAGCGCCCGAAGGGGCCCCCCCGCGTGCCTGGCCTGGCCCCCGGGCCGCAGCCTCGGAGAAACTTAGAGGTGGGCGAGGCCGGAGCCAGAGCCCCTGCAGACGGGAGTCCTCGTCCTCGCGGGGAAGAAATAAATGACTGAGCTCCCAGTACACAATAGCCTCGCTAGATGGAGACGAGCACCACTGCGGCGGCGCCGGCGGCGGCGGCGGCGGGGAGCGCGGGCGGCGCGCAGCCCCGGGCGGGAGGCGGGCGAGGCGCTGGCGCGGCTCACGTCTGTTTTCCTTTTTCGTGCATTATTTATTTCGCCTCCGCCCGCGTCCCTGCTGCCCGAACGGGCGGTCCCGGCCGGCGCCTCTCGGCGCTGCCTCCCGCAGGTCGGCGTGACGGGCGGGCGCGGCGAGCTCGGGCACCCCCGCGCCCCGGGCGGCCGGGCGGCGCCACCGGCCAGGGCGGGGACCCGGGAGGGAGAGCGCGGCCGGCTCCAGGCGGCGCGGCCGAGACTTTCCCCGCCCTCCGCCTCTGCTCGGCAGCCAGCCCGGGCCCTGGGCGCGGGGTGCCGCCCTCCCGCCCCGCGCGCGGGCAGGCGCAGCCCGGAGCCACCGCGCCCTGCGCCCCGCGCGACAGCCGCGCGCCGGGGTCCCCGGCCTCGCCGCCCGGGAGGCCCGAGCCGCGCGCAAACTTTTGCTCCAGTGTCCGGCGCTCCTGCCGGCATGTGAAGCCCCCGGGCGCCCGCGCAGTCGCCAGGGTGAGGACCGAGGCCCCGCCTAGAAGGCGGGGGACTGGGGAGGCGGCTGGCTTTAAATGGGGGCCGTCCGGCGGCCGAGGGATCGAGTCCGCCGCTGGGGGGGAGCCGACCTGCTTCCCCCGCGCCGAGGACCGGCGGGGGTCGCGGCGGGACAAGGTGGTGTGGGGCACTCGAGGGCTGCGGGAGGAGGGGGCAGCGCGTGCCCGGAGCTGGAGGCCCGGGCTGGGGCGAGTGCGCGGGGGCAGAGCTGGGGGGTGCTCCCGGAGGTGCCTCTGTTGCAATGTGCGCAGTGAGGGCCGGCGGGTCAGAGAGGGTGCACGCTGCGTGCGGTGTGGTGGTGCCTGTGCATGCAGGGTCAGCGAGTGTGCAGACGCGAGCCTGCACGGGGGGTGTGCACGGCTGTTTCTGTAGGTGTGCACGCAGAGGGGAGCGGTGCCCGCCGGGTTTGAAGTGTGCTCGCCGCGGGAGGGAGTTGTGAATGGCTCTTTCCGAACAAGTGCGGCGGAGCTCGGTCAGTGTGCTTGAGCGAGGAGGGCCCGCGGGGCCAGGTGTGCACGCAGGAAGGAGGAGGGGGCTGTGCGTGTGGCCAAGGTGTGCGCACAGGGCTTGGGGGTGCGCACCGCGATAGAGTGTGCGTTCTGGGACTCAGGCTTCTCTGAGTGTGCACCGAGGGTCAGCGTGTGTGCGAGCTGAGGGAAGGGGCTGGGTTTGCGCGGGAGCCCCGGGGTGCGGGGCGGGTCCACCCAGCCCCGCTGCAATTGCGAGGCTGCGCGCCCGCCTGACCCGAGTTTTGCTCCCCTGACAGTTCGCCCCGAGAGCGGGCGCCACGGGCCGACATGCTCTTCCGGGACCTGGTGCTGCGCGGCGGCTGCTCGCTGCTGCTGCACTGCGCGCTCCACCCGCTCTGGGGCCTTGTGCAGGTGAGCCGTGGCGCGGGGCCGCGCGGGCCGGGGGACCTGGACACCAGCGGGTGCGGGGCGCCCCTTCACTCCCAGACGCGGGCTTCCTGAGCCTCTTTTGATAGGTCCTGGGGGGAGTTTAAGGAAAAGATGCAAGTCTCCTTCCTCTCGTCCTCCGCCCCTCCCCCACGGCCCCCCAGTACCCTGGTCCAGAAAAAAATAAGAAACTCTGCAGAGAGGCTGCAGATGCAGCCTGCTGAGGCCTGGGGACAGAGCATTGGGGCAAGAAGGGTCCCGGAACCGCCTTCTCCGTGGTCACGTTCTAGTGTAGAGTTGTTACTACAAACTTACAAAGGAAAACTGAGCCTGAGGCTCTAGGTTCATTTCCCACCAGAGTTCGCTGCCAGTGAACTCCCGCTTAGCCTTCTGAAACGGAACTGGACACTGGAGGGGGTGGGTGTGGACAAACTGCAGGTGGGCGGGGATGGAAGGAGCTGTCCTTTGTAAGGAGGACTGCTGGAACCTCACCCCGGTGGTCTGGACCCCAGGCCAGGGACCACAGCTGTTACTGCTCTTAGGGTCAGGGGGAGGCTCATGGGATGTATCTGGAACCTTCCAGAATGTGCATGGTGAATGGGATGGTGGATGGGCGAAGAGGTAGGCATCACCACTGAATTCTGAGCCCCAGCTCTGCCCCCATCCGCTGGGGCACGTTAGGCCATGCACTTCACCTCTCTGGGCCTTGGCAGCTTCTTCTTCCTTCTGTGCTGTGCCAAACACTTGGTGGAATATAGCAGAGGTGGCTCAGGCCAGTGCCTGGCCCCTACCAGTCAGGGCCGGTAGGGCTGCTGCGGTGATGTCAGCAGGAGTCAGGCCCTCTCCCGTCGGGTTGGCCAGCAACTCTTCATCACTAGAGAATCTTTTCGTCACTAGATAGTCTCTTCGACAGGTTTGAATGAGCAGAAGTTTAGCAGGTGCTTCGCGCGTTGAACTAGTCTGGGGTCTTTGCATCTTCATGTTCTCCTGTTGGCACGGGTGGGGGAAGTTAGGGGGTCCTCAGATGGCTGCCCGATGGTGGGTAGCTAAAGAAGGGATGGGGGAGCTGCTCGCCCCTCTGCAGAGGTCTGTGAATTGTCCCAAGAGAAGGGGTCCAGCTGGGGGCAGCCTCTATCCCTCATGGGCACATGTCCAGGGGGGCAGGCCTGGGGAGAAAACGAGGGCCTCAAGTGCCCGAAGGAGTGCGCTGGTACATGGGTGGGCTGCCCTGGCCCACCCCCCCCACAGCCAGCACCAGGCCTGGCTTCTGTTCTTGGCTTGCCTCTGTTTCGTTCCTGATTGTTTTCCTTTCGGAACTGACAGCTTTGCTTAATGTGTGAAACAGCAGTTATTAAACTCAGCTGTGCCTCCTTAGGATTGAGGCTTTTGTCACTTTTAAACACTTGGGTGGTTTGAGACCAGCTTCGCGTGTTCAACTTTGAGTCCAACCTCCGATGTGAAGTTCAGTTCATTTTTTATGTTCATTCCTTTATAGTTTTCTCTCTTCCGTGAGACTTCAGCTCGCAGGGGGAACAATAGGGGGTTGTCAGCTTCCCAGGCTGGGTTCGTGCAGCCTGAAGTTAGGCTAGAAAGAGCAATCCGCTTCCCACCCCCCCTGCACCCCATCATCACCCAAAGAAAGGGTTTTGTGAAGCAGCTCAGTTTGTTGTCCATGACCTTCACTCAGGTCTTAGGCAGAATTGTGTGTGCGTGTGTGTGCGTGTGTGTGTGTGTGTGTGTGTTGCATTTCACTTGCTGGGACTCAATACAAATCAATTTTCGTGAAAATCAACTTAAAAAGGAACCCTCCAGACCAGCAGAATGGTTAAACTCTTGGCTCCAGATTCTGGAAAAATGAATCTTCCAGTGATAGGACTGAGGAGCCAGGAAGAGGGACTGTGGGATGGATGGTTGTGGGTTTAAAGCCAAAGAGCTGGATCCAGGGGGGCCGAGGAGCGAGGTAGAGAGGGAAGTGCACCAGCCATGTGTTTCGCTTTAAGTGGAGAGATAAAAATCTGTCATGTCACAGGAGTTTCTGGAATCTAGAGGAAGGACTTAGGGCTATCTGCCTTCATGAACCCTGTGCCGGAAGAGTCCCCAGAAACAGGAAACAGTTGGAAGGGTCATACTGTCTGAAGTCCTACAATTAATAGGTTAACTGGTGAATCAGAGACCTGTGTGGCCTAGCCCCCATCCCACCCTCCTTTGCCCCCCAGAATCAGGTTCCCACCTTGAAATGAACCCAAAGCCTCTGGCTGCTGCCTGGATGATAAGAAACTTCATCATTAAAGTCAGATGACATTTAAATCACCAGAAGGTTGGTGGAGACGTTCCTCAGCCTCTTCTTTTTTCTTTAATGTGTCTGGAATGGAGCTTTTGAGCTCTTGTGATTTAGGGTGCTTCCAAGTTCATGTCCAGATAATTCCTTTGCTTTTCTTGCGAGTGTAGAGGATGACAGGCTGGCAAATTTATGAGGTGTGACAGGAGTGTGTCTCATCAGGTTACTGTGGGGCTGGCCTGTCTCCACAGAAGATGCCAGAAGCCATCATCTTTGTGGGCGTTCTCCTAAGGCAATCGTCAGGGAGACAGGCTCTGATCCTGGCCTGTGGCCCTGTGTGCTGGCGAGGAGCCAGGGAGGCCCAAGGGAGGCCGACCTCCTCCTCTAGTCAGCCACTCCAGCTTTGCTTATTTATTCGGCAACAGGGATGGGGCGCCTGCTGTTGCCAGGCCCTGCGCTAAGTGTAAGGGACCGAGGGGTCCCTGCCCTCCTGGCATTGACAGTCTGGCACTGGAGAGATAATTAAATGAGTAATTACAAGCAAGAGAGCAGAGCCAGAGCACATGGCTTGGAGATGGGGTCGGGAGAAGAAGAATGGGAGACGTAGAGCTGCAAGCTGAGACGCACACAAGGAGAAACCAGGCTACCAGGGGCTCCTTTTCCAGGCAGGGGGCACACTCAAGGTGGAAGGGAGGAGGCACTGGGAGAACCCCGAGAGGCCTTTGTTGTAAGCCATCCACATAGTGCCTTGCCGTTTGCACTTGACCCTGATGACTGATGGGGCCATTGAATTTAAAGCCAGAGGTAACTCAGTCTCAGGCTGGCATTTTAGAAATCTCAACCCAACTCTAGCACAGAGGAGGGCGGAGGGGAGCAGAGGGTAAGGGAAAGCTAGGAAACTTAAGTTTCTTTAGGAAACTTAAATTGCAAATATAAAGAGATTTATCCTTTAGCATAAGTATATCCCACATAAAATTTGGGCTATACTTACACTAGAAACTGTTTTGTTGTTGATCTAAAATGTATGAGGGTATTGCATATTTTATCTGGCCACACTATGTAGGGGACAGGTGCTGCCCAGTGGAGATAAGATAATGGACTGGTTCAGGGCCATGGCAGTACAATTGGGGCAAGGTTCACAGCTTCCAGCTCTATTTAAGAGGTAATTTTCACCAAACTGAAAAGCTGCCCTGATTGTAGGGACAGGAGAGAGCCGAGGAACACCAGGTCCCCCGGCCAGAGTGACCACTACTACGTCCAGGTGCCCACAAGACCTGTTCTGCTTCTTCCTCTTCCGCCTGGCTGCAGGAGAATGCTTCAGAGCAGAGGACTGAACTGGAATACAAATGGCCTCTTGCTCTGGTCCTCAGCTCCTGGCTGGTTGCTGGACCGATCACTTCAGAGTCAAGTGTCTCCTTGTTGGCAGCCCAGAGTGTGAACCAGGCTGGCCAGCTCCCCGGACTGAGGCTTCCTCTGTGCTTGTCTGCGCCACCAGCAAGCCTCAGAGCCTGGAGAGGACCCAGAGTGGGGGGGGGGTACATCCCCCACACACCTGTTCATTCGGTCTGTCCCTGAGCAACTTTGACGGCTCCCGGTGCCGGCGGTCGGCGGTCGGCGGCTCGGCGCACGTGTAGATCATGCCACACACGATTCCCCAACCTTATGGAAGGAGACCATTTCCTGGCTAAGTTGCAGCAGAGTCCAAGGGGTCCCACTCAGTCAGGATTAATAAAGCACTGATGACTAAAACTGTCTGCCCCGAGGCTTAATGTGCAGGGACAGACTTGTTTGGAGAAACAGAAGGAAGGTGCCAGAAAGTTGACAGGTAAAGAAGCAGCTGGGCAGGGCTCAAATCCTGGATAGGGGGTAGGTGGACAACTTGCCAAGAAGCATGAGTGAGAGCTGGGTTTGGGGGATGAGCACACGCTGGCCACAGAGCCGACGGCCCCTTCTGCGCCCACTCCCGTTCAACAAGGCCATTGTCTGAGAGGCCACAGATGATTCCAGTGCAGTCGGTGCCCTCACTTCCTCCCATGTGAGCCTTGAGCCTCGGCCCTGATATCCCTGCCTGTAATTTCATCCCATCGAACACTCTCAGACATCTGTGCCCTGCTCCCGCTCCCCAAAACAGCTCATTGTGTTGGGGCAGGTCAAGTCTTGACCTTTTGCATGAATTGCGCCTTGGAGAGCGAGAAAGTAATTGCTTTGGCAGTGGTGTGGCTGGAAGTTCACACACTCGGTCAGGTTCACACACTCGGTCAGTGGAGAGCCATCTTTGAGGCCAACCGTGAGGAGCATGGAGTTTTGGAGCAACACCCAGGGTCTCAGGGATCAGAGTCCGGAGAACAGGCCCTGTGGTGGGAATGCACTGGTAGAGAAGCTGATTTGCATGGGTATGCAAGGGGTTAATCATCTCCTTAAAATAATGAGAACAGGCTCAGTCGGAGGGTATTTTCTTTCCACTGGGAGATCAGACAGTCTTGCAGAGTTTGAAATGCAGTCAATGGCTCTTAAAAGCGCGCGCGCACGCACACACACACACACATAAGGACTTGAACAGGAAGGTGACTGGCCTGGCAGGTATTAAGGCAAGGCTGAAATCAACCCACCTCCTGCTGCCATGGAGGCTGTTTCCGAGCCTGCTCACAGGTGGGAAGGGAGCTTGGGGTCAGGGGGCCTTTGCCGGTCCCAGATACCTGTGGCAGATGGGCCTGCCGTGGCTCTCCACGGTAGGGAACCTGGGATTCTGGATCCCCACTCTTGCGATGACAGCAGAGAAATCAGCAGAGTGCACCAGCAACTGCCTTCACGCCTTCGTTCAACTTGTGCTGGGACGGGCACGAAGCAGCCGTGTGTAGACCGTGGCGCTCTGCGTGTGCGTGGGGGGGGCGCTGGCAGTCTGTCAGCCTTCGCACTCGTCAGACGTGGGAGTTGAGCCCAAGAAGTTTAAACAACTGGGCGGTCCCGCTCTGCTTGCAGAGTTTCCCACTTGGTTGGTCAGGGCGAGGCCCAGACATGCGTATTCACACTGTCGGGGAGGCTCTGATGTGTGGGCAGGTTTGGAACTCCCCTCCACTCCTCTCTGTCGCTCTCATCATATACAGGGGAGGAAACTGAGGCCATGGAAGAAGAGCCCGTGAGGCCTGGACTTTGGTCCAGTGGTTTTTTTTGTTTTGTTTTGTTTTGTTTTTAAGAGACTAAGTCTTGCTATATTGCCCAGGGTAGTCCTGATCCTGCAGACTCAGCAATCCCCAGCCTCAGCCTCCCAGGTAGCTGGGATTACAGGCACCCACCACCACGCCTGGCAGCTTTTTTGAGACCAGGTCTTGCTATGTTGCCTGGGGTCGTCTCCAACCTGCGAACTCAAGCGATCCCTGGCCTCTTGCCTCCCAGCGCTTGGATTACAGGCGTGTGTCACCACGCCTGGCTTGGTCCAGTTTTTAATATTCATCCACTTACTCAATCTCCAAATGCTTCTTGATGCCAGGCAGTTCTTCAGTGCCCCGAAGAGCTTGGGATCCGAGGGTGACGAGGGTCTGTGCTGGGCAGTCCTCAAAGGCAGATTTCAGTCCCACAGAATGGGGCCAGGTGCCAGGGGAGCCTATGAAAAGACCCAACCTGGGTCAGAAGGTCAGGGAAGGACTTCCCAGGCCCCTGGACCAGCGTGCTCCCAGGAGGAGTGTGGTGGGAATTCAGGGGCTGGCAGAACGGCCTTGAGGGTGGAGCGGAAAGTGAGCACACACAGGACAAGGTGGTAGGGCCGGAGACCTTGTCAGGGTTCTCCCCTGCAGCGCCTTGCTGCCATGTGGTCCCCCAAGCTGTGGCAGTCGTGGGGGACTCGCCTCAACACCGGCCCGACGCCTCAGGGGTGATGCTGGCAGGGGCTCTCTGCCCTCCTTGTCATTTGGACAGCAGAGCAGAACCTGGCTGGGTAAAAAGCCACCCCCCAAGATGGCGGGCAGCGGGTCTTGGCCTGGGTGGACATAGCAAGGCCGTCAGGACTGTGGCCAAAGAAAAGGTGAGGACTTGGCCTTGCGTCGTGGCCACCGAAGCTGGAGCCCCTCCCTTGCGAGGCTGCAAAGGAGGTAAAATCACATCCGTCACCTCTGTGCCTGGACCTCCGATTCACACCAAGTCCATTGAGGCTCTGGCTTACCTGTCAGCATGACGTCTGCCACTGTTCCCGGGAGGGTCCCCGGGAGCCTCAGCCTCCAGGCCCGCCAGCCTCCCGCTGCCCCCCAACTTCTGTCCTCTGCCCACTCTGGTCTGAGGCAAGGAGCCGGGTCTGGAGAACCAGTGGGATGGGCCGTTTCTGCTCCCTGATGGTCTTCTCTTGGGCACTTGTGCCCATTCACGCAGGTGACGCACGGCGAGCCCCAGAGGTCCTGCTCCAAGGTGACGGACAGCTGTCAGCACGTCTGCCAGTGCCGGCCCCCTCCCCCGCTGCCGCCACCTCCACCGCCACCACCCCCTCCCAGGCTGCTCCCCCCGCCAGGTGAGTGAAGTCTCCTCTGCTCGGTTCTCGGTTTGACTTTGGATTTGGGGGGCCAGGACAGCCGCCGAACCCCGCAGAGGGCAGTCTCGCTGCCTTTGTAATTTTCCACTGACCGAGCAGGAGGGCAGCCAAGGCCCAACTTGTCCGTGCAGCTGCAGAAGGCCTTCCGCGGAACCAGCCATGCGCCTCCGCGGGTTAATCAGATAAAAGTCAGTCTCCATCTGATGCCTGGCTCGGCCTGGGCTGCGCCGGAGGCCGGGCCTTCGCAGGGGGCGGCTGCTGCGCGCACGTCTCGCATCCCCACCCACGCACCCGGCTGCGTCTTGCGATTTTAATTCACGTTTAAGGAGGCAATTCGTAGTCCGCTGCTCGTCCGGGCGTCCGGAAGTGGGGCTCCGGAAGCGAAGTTGGGGGGAATGTAGGTCACCCATTGGCTGCCAAGTCTGCTGAACCCCCCTACCTCGCCCACCCAGGCTCCATGTGTGAACGCCTGGGTTGAGGGTCACTGAGGCCAAGACTCGCGCCCAGGCGGCTGCTGTGGGGGCAAGTCCCCTGTAGGCCAGCTGAGAACCTCTGACAGGAGATCTGTCTTGGATGGATCGCCCCTTCTGACCGGGGCCCGACGTCTGCCTCATTCGCTCGCGGCCTGAGGACTCTCTGGCACGTTTGAAATGACCTTGACGAGGTGTGTTCTGGCCGGGCTGTCTCCAGGCTCTGGGGTGCAGGCCAGACTCGGTGTTCTGGGGATCTGTGGCCCTGTGTGCGCGTTTTGTCTGCTGGGTCTCTGCCTGCTCCCTTCTCACCTGCCTGCCACAGTGTCTCCAAGGGCAGCTCCTGCAGCCTTGGTTTTAAAGCGCAGCCTCATGGCTGATGTCAAACCCAGCTGGGGAGAACCCTGGGGTGGGGCCGAGGACGTGTCCTGATCGCAGGTTCTGATGGGGTTTCACTGCACGTTAACATCAAGACCCTCCACCTGCCAGGCCTTCTGCTCTGGAGACACCAGTCTCCAGAGGGCCTTCCACCTCAGAAGGTCCCCCTCCTCCTCTCTCTTGAAAGAGACCCTGAACTGGATGGGGTTGGGGGTGGGGGATGCCTCAGGCCCCAACATTCCCTAGTATCCCTCCCTCCCCGGCTGTTGGTTCATGCACCAAGTACACTGACCTCTGATGGCTCCACACCCCCAGGGGGGCATCTCTGCCACTCACCCTGACTGAGCTCTCTCTGTGCCAGAAGTAGGCCTTCTGGTCTCTCTCAACCAAGGGACAGCCCCCATCAGCAACCCACCAACAGTGCCCTGACAGGGCATGGTGTTGTGGCATAGCCGCCCTGTCAAGCCTTCGACTGTTGGGCCAAACAGCCGCATTCAGTAGTGACTTTGACCTGGCTCTTAAAGTGGGAGGATCAAGACTGATCCAGAGGTTGTGGGAAAAGGCGTCCAGGCAGGAGGAACAGCACAGGCCTAGGCGTGGGGGTGCACTCATCTTGGAAGCCCCAAACCCGCCGGCGAGTGGAGGCCGTGGTGAAGAGACTGTGAAGGACCATGTGAAGCAGGCTGAGTTCTTCCCACGTTGGCCGTGCCTTGGATGTGAGGCCTGTTTGCCTAATGCCGCCCACCAAAACCTCCCCTTATTTGCCTTATTCTTGACTTTGAATAGATTCCCTTTTGTGTTTACACAAATTAATTCCCCAAGGATGTCAGTCCTTTAAAGAAAAACCCAGCATCGCTTGCTTAAATAGAAGGGGCTGCAGAAATAAGTACAGAGGAAACAAGTCCGTGTGTGCAAATGCCAGCCAGCTGCTGCGGCTGCAAGGGCCAGGCCCGCTCTCTTGCTGGAAGGGATCGAGGCCCGGGGTGGAGCATCAGCACCTGCTCTGCCAGCAGTTGGAAGGTTTGCAAGTGAACTGGGGCTCGGTTTCTTGTTCCGATTCAGCCTGTTGGTGTGTCAGGGCCGTGCCACCTAAAGCCGGCTCTCTCAAGGGGGTGGACATGGACCCCGTCTTCTCTCATCTCGACCGTGGGCAGCCGTGAGCCCACAGAGGCCTGAGGCAGGGCAGGGATGCAATGCTGCACCATCTGTTTCAAAAGGTCAACTTTCCTGTGGAAGATGGATTGGGGGTGACTGCCAGGCTCGAGTCTACCAGGTGGCCCATGAGGCCCTGGACCAGGTTAGGAGAAGCAGAGGCCTTCAGGGGAGGCTGACACGAGAGGACAGAACCCTGTGTTGGACATGAACCTGGTGCCCCTGGGAGGGAAGGGTCCAGTGCGGTGTCCCTGCAGCAGGTACTCAGTCCCAGGAGCCTTGAAGTGGCTTCAAGGAGAGGAAGCATGAGGGGAGCCATGATGGTGTTTTGGCTCAGGTACCAGGATGCCCCAGGGCAGGTCTTCTGTGATGACAGGAAGGCACGTCCCTCTGCGTCTTCTGGTTTCTCCTGGCTTGAATTTCCTCTTGGGCTGGTTCGCTCCCTGTGGCTCTAGGCTGCAGGATCCTACCACCCTACCGTGAGCCATCACCCTGCAAAGAGGCTTTTATTTCCCAACAGTTACACCCAAGTCCAGGGCCAACTCTCCACAGACACCTTGGGGCAACCTTGGACCAGCGTCCATGGAAATCAGCCCATCCGCGGGCCAATCACAGTAGCTTATGGAGTAGCTGATACTGATTGGTCAGGCCTGGGCCATGTGACCATTGGGGGCTGGGGACTCTGGGGTTAAGGGAATAATGGCTTCCTAGAGGAAAATCCCAAAGAGGGAATAACTCATGGATGAGGTTGGGGACACTGGGAAGTGAGGACCAAGGAGCACCCCCGGGGTGCTGCACCCAGAGGTGCGTGAGACAAGCAGGGGGTGGCAAGAGGCTGTGTTGTGTGGGATCTCTTGCTCCTTGCTGGGCTCAGCCAGAATGCTGCACACAAGTCCAGGTCATCCATGGGCCATGGCCATGGCCACTGCTGCTGGAGTTTTGCAGGAGAGGCCCAAGCAATTGCCTGCCCACAGAGTCCAAGCTTCTGTGCCATGAAGGCCGTTGCTCAAGTGTGTGTGGGCCACTGAGTGCTGGGCACTGTGCCAGGGCAGGAAATCAGGGAGAGCAAGAGAGGGCTTGCTCCTGCCTCCTGGAGTGCCAGGCCTGGCGTCCACAGCAGTGACCACACCAGTTTTCCTCTGACACTCTGGCCCAGGCGCACCAGCTTGGCCTTGCGCTCACCAGATGTGCCTGCACACTCTCTTCCTTGGCGGCCATTGACCGAGCATCCTCGCTCTGCATCCAGCTCTGTTAGATGTGCAGAGACACACCGAGGTGTACAGGGACCCGTCCTCACTGGCAGGCCGAGTGCTGAGAAGACAGACCACGCCCCAGGCAGCTCCTGACTCCAGCTGGGAGCTGGCCTGGCCCTTCCCACAGCAGTTTGTGTGACGCCTCAGTTGTTTCTTCTGTGAAATGGGCTTAAGGATCACCCCCAGTCGTAGAGTCCTGTTAGTGAAGTGTGTGCTTGGAAACTGGACTCTGTCCACTGCTGCCACCTGTCCATGGAAGTCCTTCTGATAAAGAGCCACCTAGAGCGCCAGACTTGGGGAAAGCAAAGGAGCTGCTGGGAGAGACGATTCAACCCCAGAAGGGCAGGAGTTGTGGGAGAGTGTGGAAGGAGCCCAGGTGGACCTGGAGAAGCAGACGCAGAGGTGGATAGGCTGTAGAGCAGAGGGGCCTGAGGTGCCGAGGTCCTGATTCAGGAGCTCAGTGCTATACAGGGGTTCATTGCCGGAAGAATGGGGTGGGCCTGCTGGAACCTGGCTTAGTGCCCAGTCGGGGAGTGCCCGACTCAGAGTGACCAGCATGTCCCAGTTTACCCAAGACACCCAGGTTTTAGCCCAGAAAGTCTTGCATCCCTGGGACCCCTCTAGTCTTGGGCAAACGGGCAGGTGGTCACTTCTCCACTGGGCCCCCCTTCTGGCACAGCTTCTTCAGTTTCTTTTTGACACGTTTGTTTTGGGTGTGCTTGTCTTGTTTTAACCCTGAAACTTTGAGAGCAGTGCCGCCTCCCCCTCCACACACTCTCCTGGAGCAGCCTGCCTTGCTCCGTGGGGACTCAACACCGGGCGGTAGAGCCTCTGCTGACCTCCCTGCCGCATCTCACCATGTCTTGGAGGACCCAGGGAGCAGCAGCCCCCTTGCACCCTCAGTTCCCTGAGCTTTGTCCACTGTCCCTCCTACACCTCGATCAAGGAGTGGACACTGTGCTGTTACCGCTGCTGAGACCAGTCTTCCCCAGGTCATCCTGGGCAAGTCGCAACTGACCATGCTATGGACTGACCACCAGGCCAACAGCATCAGACCAGATGATTCCATTACCCAGTAGTGTTCACTCTCTTCTTGTTTCTGGTTGATCCGCCAAGCACCTCGCCTGCCGTCGTCACACACAGCACGGCCTCCTCTGACTGCTGGGCCTTTCTGTTCACCGTGTCTTCCCTGGAACAAGCACAGTGCCTGGGAACAGTCAGAAGTCTTTGTAAAAGGAAGGAGTTAGTAGCCGCTGGGGCTGTGATGTGCCTGGCCTGAGCCATGAGGCTGGGCTTTAAGTGGACTGAGCAGAAGCATACCGAGCATCTCTGTTGGCGAAGGACCCACGGTTAGTCAGGTAATCGGACAGCTAGAGGGTGGGATGATGTCTATAAAGGAAAAGTGTGTGCCTGTCCACACTCTTTTGTGTGAATGTTGAGGAGGAGGAGGATGTGGCTTTAAAATGGACACAAATTCTCTCAAGTGATGGCGTCTACTTCGCTGCTTTCAAGCAAGGCAGTGACTTGACTCCCAAGGAGTGGCCGTGACTCTGAAACATCACCCAGGGGCACAGCTGCCTCCACTTCTCCAACCTGGCAAGGAGCCGCCATGCTGTGAGGGAGCCCAAGCCACATGAGGCAGGTTTGGTGAGAACCCCACTAGCAGCCAGCAGCACCACCATACAGGAACAAGGAAGCTTTGGAACAGCTCCTGCTTTGGCCAGCTGATGCCAGTCACACAAGAGACCCAAGTGACAACATCTGAGTGGAGCCCTGTGAGCCCCACAATCGTGAGAACAGACAAAACATTTGTGCTTGTTTTTTTCCTTTTTACCCACTGACTTCGGGGGACCTGTTCCTCAGCTGTGGGTACAGGACGGGGTGTACTGTGAGTCTGGGGAAGTTGAGGCGATTGCTCTGCAGGGCGCTGGAGCTGAGGGCTGGAGTTGAGACGAGTCACTCTGCAGGGAAGCTGTCTGCTCTGAGGACGTCATGTGCACAGGCTCAGGGAAGGGAAGGAGCAAGGCCCAGTCGAGGACAGAACTGGGAGCCCTGGAGTTGACCCTCAGCCAGAGAGCAGGAGAGTCAGGCAGAGGCAGCCGCTGAAAGCAGCCAGAAGCCTCCGCTCCTACGTGCGGGGCAGCCTGAACAGGTCATGCACAGCGAGGATGAAGAATGCAGTGTCCCCACCTCGGCCCGGGGAGCTAAACGAGAAGCTCTGCAGAACTTCCACAGTCTCTGTGATTCCTTCTCTAAGACGTGGCCCTGGGTAGTGGGAGGAGACCAGGCCACCCCTGCCTCGTACCACCTCTGCCGTGCGATGCCTGGGCCGTCACTCACCCTCTCTTCTGGTGAATAAAAATAAATGCAACAAAAAAATAATAAAATCTCTATCAGTGCTTTCGACTCCTTCAAGATAGGCGCTGGAAACGCAGGCTCACGCCTCTGTTCTGCCACAGCTATTTTTGGTCCAATCAGCCTCAGAAGCAGGTCTCACAGAGGGGGTGTACGTGCTTTTCCTTGAGGGCTGGGACAC
>PVHY01028839.1:0-14854 GCA_004024945.1 Uropsilus gracilis | reverse complement strand
CCACAGCCTGGCCCCCAGGTAGGCCGGACCTGAGAGGCCTCTATCCCAACCCACCCAGCGCTCCCGTGTCCAGCACCACCGCAGGCAGGAAGTGGGCACTGGGAGCTTCGCTGGGAGAGAATACCTCGTAGGGCGGGGGTGGGCTCGCGTGTCCAGCCGCCCCCACGGCAGGGGCAGCTCTGCTGACACCACACCTCCCGTTGTCCAGGTTATGAGACAGAGTTTGGGGGCCTGGCCCCCCCGGCCCCCCCAAACCCCAGCCCTTGCAGGGCCGGGCATCAGAGCCCCTGGGCTTGGAGCCCGATGTGGGCACAGGCTGTGGCCCTGAGGGGCAGGAGGAGTCAGGTGGGGGTCAGAGCACAGACCTGAGGATTCACCCCCAGGCTGCGGAGGACACCCCGCAGGAGCCCCTCATGGAGCTCCCGGAGGAGCCAGCGGGGTGGCAGCTCTCGTAAAAGGTCACATCACCAGGGACGCCCTCTACTCCCCTCACCCCCAGCGTGCCAGGCTTCCTAACCTGTGCACTCTACTCCAAGATGCACGTCTTGCCCGAGTGGACCCTGGCTGAGGGCAAGTTCCTGCAGCCCCCCTAGGCCCTATTAAATCAGGGAGGGATGCAGTGAGGGGCCTGGATCAGATTTATGCAGAGACAGTTTACTATGACAGAAGCAGCAGGTGGTGGCGGGCACTGGCCTGGGGAATCACCTGATCATCTACCTCATCTCCTCATTAGACAGGGTGGACAGCCTGTCTACTCAGTCATCTCCAGGCGGCTCTGAGGAAGTGTAGTGGGCAACTGGCCTTCCCTGAAGCCCCCACCCCAGCTGGAGTTTGGAATGTGTGGTGGCTGTGTTTGTCTCTGGCATTTACTACTGATGACCAGCTCACTTTCCATAAAGAACTAGGGCTTTGCTGTGGGTCCTCTGGTGTGTGATGAGATGCCACTTCTGACTGAAGCCTCACCCACACTCCCTGCAGACGTGGGGCCTCCCCCTGTGTGTGTCTTCTGGTGTTTGATGAGATGTGACTTTTGACCAAAGCCTCGCCCACACTCCCTGCAGAAGTGGGGCCTCTCCCCTGTGTGTACCCTCTGGTGTCTGGTGAGGTGCGACTTATCACTGAAGCCTCGCCCACACTCTCTGCAGACATAGGGCCTCTCTCCTGTGTGTGTCCTCTGGTGTTTTATGAGGGTAAACTTATAACCGAAGCCTCGCCCACACTCCTTGCAGACATGAGGCCTCTCCCCTGTGTGTGTCCTCTGGTGTCTGGTGAGGGTAGACTTACCACTGAAGTCTCGCCCACACTGCCTGCAGATGTGGGGTCTCGCCCGTGTGTGTGTCCCCTGGTGTGTGATGAGATGTGACTTCTGACTGAAGCCTCGCCCACACTCCCTGCAGACGTGGGGCCTCTCCCCTGTGTGTGTCATCTGGTGTTTTATGAGACATGACTTTTCACTGAAGCCTCGCCCACAATCCCTACAGATGTGGGGCCTCTCCCCTGTGTGTGTCCTCTGGTGTCTGGTGAGGGTAGACTTATCACTGAAGCCTCGCCCACATTCACTGCAGACGTGGGGCTTCTCTCCTGTGTGTGTACCCTGGTGTGTGATGAGATGTGACTTCTGACTGAAGCCTCGCCCACACTCGGTGCAGATGTGGGGCCTCTCCCCTGTGTGTGTCCTCTGGTGTTTTATGAGATCTGACATACGATGGACGCCTCGCCCACACTCCCGACAGATGTGGGGCCACTCCCCTGTGTGTGTCCTCTGGTGTTTGGTGAGGTTATACTTATCACTGAAGCCTTGCCCACATTCCCTGCAGATGTGAGGCCTCTCTCCTGTGTGTGTCCTCTGGTGTATGATGAGTGTATATTTATCATTGAAGCCTCGCCCACACTCCCTGCAGATGTGAGGCCTCTCTCCTGTGTGTGTCCTCTGGTGTCTGGTGAGGGTATACTTATCACCGAAGCCTCGCCCACATTCTCTGCACAAGTGTGGCCTCTCCCCTGTGTGTGTCATCTGGTGTCTCAATAGATAGAACTTTAAACTGAAGCCTCGCCCGCAAACCCTGCAGATGTGGGGCCTCTCCTCTATGTGTGTCCTCTGGTGTCTGATGAGATAGACCTTTAAACTGAAGCCTCGCCCACACTCCCTGCAGATGTGGGGCATCTCCCCTGTGTGTGTCTTCTGGGGTGTGATGAGATGTGAATGATCATTGACCTCTTGTCCACCCCCTTCATCCTCGTCTCTCACAGTTGCTGACAGCCCTACCCCAATGGATGGTTTGCCCGAGTCCTCTGGATTTTCTTTCTGGCCTGTGGGTGGCTCTGCCCCTGACACTCCCGCAAGCTCCCTAGGGCTCCCCTCTGGCCCACTGGGCAGGCTAGAAGAGTCGTTTGGAACCTTCTGCCTCATCCTTTCAGGGAAAGGCTCAGGCCTCTCTTTGACCTCTTGACTTCTGGGTCCATCCTTCCAGCTGTGGGGGCCAGAATGCGGCTGATGCTGGTCCTGGGGTCCTGGGCAGGGACCCTCTGCGGGGCGGGGCTGGCTCAGAGGTGTTGCTGGGAAGCTCCGGGAGGGATGATGGTGCTGCACGTGGCGGATGAGGGATTTCTCCGTGGAGAAGGTCTGAGAGCAGGCGGGGCACGGGTGGGTCGCTGGCTCTGCTTCTGCTGAGAGAGGAAGTGTCTGCTGAGGCTGCATGTTGACCAAGTGGCCGGGCCCAGGCGGGTGGTCTCCCCAGCCCCACCCCGATCATTCTTCTCTGAGGACAGCGGGAGCTTTGCCTCCTACCATGCATCCTACATGGGGTGTTTTTCCACCTCTGTTACTTACAGAAGCTCAAAATACGGAGAATCCCGCGTATCACGCAGACTCAGGCCCCATAACCCACCAGTGTCCTGAACTACCTGGAGCAACATTCAGGATGGAGGGGGCCATCCGGTGGCCACATGGTAACCCTGGTGACAGACTGGCTGTGAGAGGGGAAAGTGCGATCTCGCTCCCAAATGCCTTCCTGTTCGTACCAATCACCTGAAGCCCCAGTCCATGAGCCACTGACGGACAGTCTCAGAAAACCCCCTCCCCCAGGCCGCCTGACTACGGTTTGGCCACAGGGAAACCCATCCCCTATCAGGAAAACATCACAGAGCTGACCAAACTCTCCCATCCCCCCTGACCAGACCCCCACTGCGGAACCAGATAAAGGACAGGGCCATGCAGCCAAGGCTCCGCTCCGCTCACCCGGCTCCTGCTCCCGGCTGTGTGAGACGCCCAACCCGGCTTCTCTCTCCCCAAAGAGCCTGTTTCTCTACCACTCTCTCCGGCCTGCACTTCTCCCGGCTCCAGCTCTCCCTCTCCAATGCTAACGGGAGGGGCCGGGGACAGTGAGGGCTGCTCAGGGGTGCTGGGCTCAGGAGGACCACAGACAGCCTCAGCCGGGACAGGCCACCCCCCCGCCCGGAGGGCACCCGAGACCCCTCTGCCGGGGAACCCTCGTGGCCCGGGCCCAGCTCAGACGCCCCTGAGTCAGCCTCACCCCAGCGCCCCAGTGACAGACTCCGGGGGTCTCGGGCGTGTCCTGTCCACTCCGGGTGGGGCTTCCAGACCTGTCCGGCCCCAGAGCTGGGCTCTGCTGGCCGTGACCGGCTGCCTGGCTCTGAAGTGCCGCCCGCGGGTTAGGGGCGGGGGGCCGGGCCTTCTCTCAGGCAGGACCCAGTTGTGTGCGGTGCCAAGTGCGATGCTGCCCAGCCTGGGCCCCTGACAATCGCCTCCCCCAGGGAAGGCACAATGCGCTTGGCCCTGGGTCTGTCCTGGAGACGGCTCATTTGGGGAAAACCTCTGCTGTGGGCACTGCCTGGGGTCTGCAGGGTCAGGCGGGAGCGCGTCGCAGCTGAAGGGACTGGGCAGGGGGTTCTCAGAAAGGCTTCTTGGGTCGAGGATCCTCTGGGCCTGGGTGTCCGCCAGGATGTGCGGTTCAGTAAACTCGAGTCTCAGTCCCGATGCCCCAGCGAGTCCATGAATTGTTACTCTCGTCTCCACAGCCGGCGAGTGAACATAGCCCCGTCTCCAGCCTCACCCCAGGCTCGTGTCTGATTCAGCTCATGGGCTCCCAGCCCGGGTCAGAGTCAGGAGGCCTTTGAAAATGGAACCGACTGGAGCCTCCCCTTGGAACACAACACGCGTTGACCCGCTGAAAGACACGGCTGCCACATCCGGTCAACAACCCCGTGTCCAGCGCAGAGCAGAGGTGCTAAGTCTGCAGCATCTGAAGGGTCCCGGGGCTGCCCTGGCCCCCAGCCCAACGGCGCCTCCCTCACAAGCGCTGCTCTGCGAGCCCTGCGGACGCTGCCTCCTGAGAGCCTCCCCAGGGCCACAGCCTGGACTCGTGTCTGCATGGCACGAGCTGCAGCCTGACCCTGCGCCCCTGGGCCGCGGCTGCCAGGGCTGCCACGCCCGGCTCCACTGTCTAGTTCCGTCGGTCACCCTGTCTGGCAGGCAGTGGGGCTTGCGCGCTGCTGACCGCTGACTGGAGCGCGGGTGGAGCGTGTCCAGCGCAGGCGAGGCTGGAGTCGTGGGCGAGCTAAGGAGCCGCCAGGGGTGGGCCGCTGGGGAGATGTCCTCAGCCTGAGTACTGCTGTCTGCTTTGCGCACGGGGCAGCGAGACTCAGAACAAACAGTACAACGTGACCTCATGCCCAGGAGCCGAAGCTCTGAACCGGATCCTGATTTTCTGCGGCATCTGATATGAGACGACACTGACTGGAGCCTGATGTTACGTGGGCATCGGCCCAGGAGACCCCGGACTGGGGCCCGCGGCACCCACCTCTCTCGGCTGAGCCTCTCCTCCTGTACCGCGTGCTGCCCAGCTCCTGGCTGTTCTCATCCCCAACCTGGACCAGCAGCTCGCAGCCTGGACGGTCCACCCAGCAGGTTCGGAAGATCTGTCCGCAGCACTGGACAGCCAACAGACTCTTCTCCTCATTGTCCCTGGCACAGTTCATATATCTGGGGAGGGGAGGGGGAACAAGGCCAGGGTGGTGGGGTCCCGGGCACCACCCCACCTAAGTCTGCCCAGGTCACAAGGATCTGCCCTGGTGGAGCCCTCAGCCCTCCTCTCGCACCACCTCACTCTCCAGGTACCATCAATCCCCCTGCAGTCCTGCTAACAGGGCCTCACAGCTGGCGAGCCACCTTGCCTGGATGATCACCTGGAGACCTCGACCAGCCTGACCTCCTCAGTGGGCCTGGAGACTGCTGGCCGCATCCCTGCACTGTCCGTCTGAGGTATGGACTGGGTGCTAGGGGTGGGCACTTGGGTCTGCGGCCCCCACAGCCGTGGTCACTGCGATCCTCCAGGGCCTTTCTGCCTTCTCCCCACATACCTGGGGGGGGGTCTCTTGAGGTTAGCATGGACAACCCAGTTTTTTCTCCCTCCACCCCTCGATCAGAGCAGAGCCCACCGGACGGGCTGAGCCTCTGGGTGCAGAGGCCAAGGCCAGGCTGTGGCTGGCCCAGGCCTGGGAGCCAGAGAGCAAGGCCACCTGGGCTGTCGGGGCTGCACGCGGCTCAGCAGGAACCTGGCATGTGACTTCCCTAAATGGCACCATCCAGGTCTGCTGAGATGAGCAGACACTGGGCCAGGGACTCTGGGCTGCAGAACGACCCCCGTGGGTCAGGGAGTGGGAAGCGCTCGGGGGTCGCTGGTGGGGGTGGGTCCAGGGTCTCTGGTCAAGTTTAGCGCTCGGGTTCTATTTTCAAGAGCCCCATTTTGTCTAACGAGATTAGCACCTTGAGGACACGTAGTGATGTTTTAGCACCACCACCCCACCCCATCCTACCCCGTCTCCTGAACTGCAAGAGCCTCGTGGGGGGAAAGAAGGGAGGCTTGGAGGAGTGCGGGGGCCTGCAGGGAAGGAAGTCCACGACAACTCTCCTGGGGAAGGAAGTCTGTGATGACCCTCCCGGGACCAAGGCCGCGGCTCACCTCATCAAGCTGCCCCCTGACTCATCCTCTCCGTCCACATCTGCGTGGCAGCTCCTTCCTTGGCTGATCTGAGTTTCAGAAAGAGAAGTTGGAGCTTTTGGGCCCAGAACGGTTTCCTCCATTCTCTGTGCTCGTCTGCCTGCCTGGACGGTCTCCAGGTGTGAGGACATGGGCACATCGTCCCCCACGCGGCTCGCGACTCTGATCCCTCAGAGTAGTAGTGTGGAAGGCAGCACATATCCTGGTCCCCGTGCTCCCACCACCCTCAGACCTTGCATGTGCTCAAGTCCAATAAGTGGGGCTCAGAGCAGGCCCTGCTGGCCTGTCCATCCGCCCAGTCTGGAGAGGGGGCCAGAGGAGGGGAGGCTGACACTCACCAGCCAGGAGTATCCATTATTGGCTGCCTCTGCGTCCTCTGTGATGTGGCCCTCGTTGGGGCCAAGGTGCAGGCCCAGCGGCAGGTCGGAAGTCTCATTCCAGACGCCATGCCGGGTCCTGGGGATGCTCGATGGGCCGATTCTCAGCTCAGGGGGCAGGGTGAGGACGGGGCGGTTGGGAAGATGCCCCTTGCCCACCTCACTGTCTCTGACAAGAGTGGGCAGCCTGTGGGTAGTGCAGCTGTCCCGTAAGAACTCCTGGCCATTCTCGCAATCTGGAGGTGAGAGCAGCAGGGCCGTGGTCAGTGCTTCAGGGCGAACCCGGCACCCTCGCTGGGGCTCCCTCTGGCCCCCATGTCTCAGAGGAAGGGAAGGACTTGGGGCGAGACGGAAATTTGGGACTGGTACCAGTCACGGCGGCCTTCTAGCATGGGGGCCGAGGGGTCACTTACAGTGGTGGTCGTCATCCTGGGGCTCGCTGACCTCTCGGCACGCACAGCCTGTTCTCTCCCACTGCGCATACAGCCTCACCTCAGGCTTCTTCCTCCCTGTTCCTGAGTCGGAGAAAAGCAGGTGAGTGAGGGTGAGGGCTGGAGTGTCTTGTCAGAACATGGGACATCGTCTTTTGCCAGATTATCTTCTGTTGTCCACTCTGCTCCTCCCGCCTCTTTAGCTGTTTCTTTAGTGTGACTAAAGAAACCACCCACAGGTACTTGATTCAATTCTCCTTCCTGATTCTCCCCATCATCAGGCTGAACCTCCCATCACACTCCTATCTGCTCACTGAGAAAATACTCGTGGTGGGCAGAGACGTGCTGGGCACTGGGGCAGGCCTGGGCATACTGTCAAGATTGCTCGCGTGTGGATCTGCTTGACACCTTGGACGTGTGATTCTTTTGTGTCTAATTCCGTGCCACATACACTAGAGGGGCTCTCGATCCTCCACTTGATCAATTCCTCAGGAGCTCAGGGGTTACAAGAGTTGCCTGGGCCCCGAAACGAAACTCCTCAGCAAAGAGCAGCCAGCTGTAACCCAGACATCCGTAGTGTCTGTCCCCCACACCCGCCCGTTCTGAACCTTCCCAGGACTTAGAGGGAACAAAACCCCAGGTTCTTTCCTCTTACCTGGTTTCTGTCTGGAGCGCTGGCCAGAGGCACCTGCTGCTTCAGGCGGGGTCACTGGGCTCTGGGCCTGCTCGGAGCCACATGTGCTCAGCGGACCCGCTGTTCCTGATGTTTCCTTCAAAATGGCTCCTTTACTTCTTGCAGCTCTGGACGTCCCCTTAGATGTGCGAGTCCCGTGCTGAAAGAGAACATGCATTTCTCTAGTTAGGGCTTGTGACGCGATCTCATACGCGTGACGCCAGTTAACACTCCAGCCCTTGTCAATGAGTGAGGAGCCTAAATCCTAAAGGGGAGAGAGAGGGCATCACAGGGAAAGAATCCAAGACTGGACGCCGTGTGTCAGGCTCTTTCCTTTCCACTTTCTCCTTAAAAGTGAGAGCGAGCAAAGGTGAATATTGGGCAGAGCAGCCGGAAGAGCAACAAGGTCTGTGGGAGGAGGGTGCAGGCTGAGCGAGTGCATAGCAGAACACGGCTCAGGGGTGAGGAGAGGGGAGTGTCCTGTTCAGCAAAATGGAAGGAGCCTGAGGATGTTGTGCGCATTAATGTCAAATATGGACATTGTCATACATGAGTAAAATTAGCACTCAGAGTAATTGTCCTGATGAAGCATTTAACAGGTAAAGGACATGGATTACCCAAGCGAAGTTTCTGAGCTCAAGAGGGAGCAGAGGAGGAGTGTGGTTCAAAGGGGTCGCTTATGGTTTAGGAAAGGACGTATAGAGGAAAAGAGGGCTTGTTTTCTAGGAAGAGGACAAATAAAGGATTGGCAGGAAACATATCTAAGTAATCAAGAAGATGAAGCTAACAGCTGGAGGCTGCCATATCCTACATCTGCGATATTTGTGTTTAGATCGGCTGGTTCCTGTCGGTTCTGTCTGAATAAGGCTGTAGGACTTTAGCTCTCCTTACTTCCTGACGGACAAATCTGGTTCATGGCTGCTCTTCCTGTCGTCGTGAGCATGACGTGTAACAGCGGTCCCCAAAGCAGGCTGTCAGCCGTCAACAGGGTGATGTGAGACTACAGTCCTGCTGTCAGAGCACCCCAGAACCAACCTGGAAATCTAAATTGTCTGATCTTTACCTTGAAGGTCTCTTCAGCATCCACGCCCACGTGCTTCTGTTTTCCCTTGTGAATGTGGAGCCCATGCAGCAAGGAGTCCCTGGGTGCCCTGAGCTGCCCGGACTTCTGAGGAAGGTCACGCATGGCCAGGCTGCAGCGCAGAGGCAGCGGGTGGGTTGAACGAGGGCCCCAAACAGCCCACAGCTGCCCACTGGAGCACCCCAAGAAGGCAACTGTTACTTCCCCCGACAGGAAGGAACCTTTGAAGTCACTTCAGGTGGGTGAGTTCTAGTGACCGGGGTGTGACCTGTACAAAGTCCTGGAGCCATTTTGTTATGCATCTCAATCATCACATCTGCCGCAGCTCAGCGCCGAGAGCTGGTTTCTCTCGGTAGCGTGGGGTGCTCTGAGGGAAGATGATCTATCTCCCTCACCTGTCAACCATCCATAGTGTCCACTGTACAGTCACCCACGTATCGACTGACTGAGGATGAGCTTTTATTAGTCAGGGGGATGTTGGACGTTAGCACAGCAGAAAAGAACTGGGGCTCACAAAGGGTCAGATGAAAATAAACCCTGAATGTTGACCACAGATATAGGCATCCAGGAGTGGAGGGGCTGGGAGAGGAGGTGGGGGTATGTGTGTGAAAATGGCGGGACAGGAGAGGAAGAGCACAAGAAAATAGGTGTGCTTCGGTGGTGGGAAAGCTATGGTGCCCACACCTGAGGGGGGACACTGTCCAGAAACGAATAGCGATCTATGGGGAAAGTAGTACATTTAAATGTTAAAAATAAGACAAGAGTAAAAAGAAATGAAGTGAAATCACCAGTAGATGAATGATGTGAAGATGTTCAGACAACGTGATGTAAACATATAAACCAGGAAAGCTGCACTGAACTCATAACCAGCTTAGAGAATTCTCAGTGTAGAGATGACACTATCACGGACCCTGTGCTCTCAGACACAGCCATTTCCACGCCTCAATGACCTCACCGAGAGGCAGTGACAGTCGTGGCACAGAACATGCAGCACGTGGTCAGGGTTACTGAGGTCACTCATGGGAACACTTGAATAAATAAGTCTGAGATATGACATTAGAACAGAGGCAGCTGCGTCGCTGCTCTTTTCCTGATTTGCTTGTGGTGACAATGGGATTCTGTGTCAGAGACTGAATAGTAGGCCTAGGGTTCTCTGTGCAACCTCATCCTCCCATCTCAGCTAAGGAACCAGACATCCCAAATGGGGAAATCCTGGACCTGGTCTGAGCTGCTTTCCCCAGTTTACATAAGAGTCTCATCCTCGTCCCTGTGTTTAGACCCGCGAGGAAGACTTTCTTGTCAACAGGTTTTGGGAAGCACTCACCTTCTGGAGTAGACTATGCTCCACGCTGGAGGACGCCCACGGATGTTTGACTAAAAGGTGAGGAGAAATCAATGCTTTGGTTGGTAAGAGTTTCCAGACCCTGGAGATTCTCATTAGGGACACAAACATTTGAACCAGAGTGATGAACACATACAGGGGAGGGGAGACATAATATGCATTTTTGTGGAGACATAAAATGCAACTATGAACACAGCATGAGGGTCCCCAGAAATTAAAACCAGAAATGGCATCTGCTCTATCAGTCCAGCTTCTGGGTCTGGACCCCAAACTACTGAAACAGCATTTTGAATCACTGTTTGTATACCTGGGGTCACTGCTGCATTATTCACAGTAGCCAATTTGCGGAAGAAAACCAAATGTCTATGAATGGCTGAAGAAATGTGGTCTGCTTGAAACCCGGCCACCAGCCCCTTGTCCAGCGGGGAGCAAAGGTGGCAAGGAACTCCGGGTAGGAAATCTATACCTGACAGTCTGGGAGGGGAGTCTGGGTAGGGTGTTAGCCTACCAGCAGAGTGTAGCAGGGGGCAGCCATCTGCCAGCCCAAGAGGGTCAAGGCATGTTTCAGCCAAGTCCCCACCCCAAGGGGGCATGGGCTTATACCTGCCCAGTCATCAAGGTCCCGCCCCCACGCAGGGAGGTATGGTGGTTGGGGGGGTGGGGTAAGGAAGGTGTTTGTAGGATTCCCCTTCCGGTGCACTCTCATGCCAGCTAATTTTCAGGAGGAAGAAGAGCACAAATAATACAAACACTACCACAGAACGAGTGAGGGACCATTTAAATGTCCAGCCCACATATCTGAGCTGGACACAGGAGATGGAATAATGAGAGAACCAGTGCATGCAATACTGAAGAAACAACTATGGAGACATGATGTCACAAATCCACACCTACATGCTCCTGGGTCTGGAGGAGCCAAAATCTCTTTTTTTTTAAGACTAGGTCTTGCTATGTCACCTGGAGTAGTCGTGATCCCCAGCCTCAGAGAGCAAGGTGCCCCTCCCCACTCCAGGGAAGAGAAAGGCCCAGAGTCAGAATATCAGTCCCGCAGCAAAGCTGCAAACTGAGGCAGAGGAGATGATCTGCAACGGCCATTCAAAGGCACCTTATCCACAGAGACACTTCTTCACTGATACTGGCTGGGAGTGAAGTCCCCTAACCAGACGCCAGAACTATAATGCAAAGCAGCAAAACAATGCAGAGAAGGGAGTGGAGATGACAGCCAGCAACACTAGAACATGGACAGACCACAAATAAATACAGACTGGCTGCCCAGTGCAAGGTTAACACTGACAACCTACCACCACGGTTCACTCTGTCCCAAGAACATAGTCCCTCACCCAGTGAAAGGACAGTGCCACAGAGAAGAAAGAGACTACTGGATTTAACACAGACTAGCAACCAAGAAAGAGAGGGGTCTGAGTAAATGGAGGGGGCATGAGGGGTAAGGGGGAGATATCCCAATAACCATTTACCGAGGTTGTGATTTAAAGAATAAAAATAAATAAAACATTTTTTAAAATGCGTGGTACAGACATAGAATGGAATATTAATCAGTTTTATGAAAGAAGAAAATCCTGTCATATGCAACAGCATCAGTGGACCTTGTTGATATGAGTGGAGTGACAAACGAATCATTAGAGTTGCCATCGATAGGCTCTATCCAAATTCATCAAATCCATGGAAACAGAACACACAGTGGTGGCTGCCAGGTACGGGGTGAGGAAGAAATGGAGCTGTTGTTCAGTGGGTAGAAACTTTCAGTCTTGAAACTATAGGAAAGTTCTAGAAGCCACCGTACAATACTGTGCATACAGTTAAACCATGTACTGTACACTTAAACATCGTTAAGAGGATACATTTGTTCTGTGTTGTCTTGTACCACCCACAAAAACTCACTGGGTTGGACGTTCTCGGTGAGTCCAGATAAGGGTGTCTAGGTGTCTGGTGGCTGATAAACCATGGGACACATCTTCTCTTTATGTATCAAAACCTTGGGGGATGGCCACCTCTTGCGTTTTCAGATCTCTTACATGGTTTTTAAAAGCTTAAGGAATCAGGGCAGGGATTCCTCTTACACGGTGGCTCGAGCCTGTAAGCTTCAGCTTATGAAGAGGCCCGGGGCTAGGGATCACAGTTCGAGTCCCGCCTGGGCCCTATAGCAAGACCTAGTTCCAAAAAAATAGCTGGGCTTGGTGGTGCATGCCTGTCATTCCAGCTACCTGGGAAGCTGAGGCTGCGGATGGCTTGAGTCTGTGGTACCCCAGGCAATGTGAGCCTGCTGTTCCACAGGCAAAAATAGCGAGACCTAGCCTCAAAAAAAATTTAAATAAATAAATAAATAGCTTCAGGAATCAGAAATCCTGGGTCTCATCTACTTGCAAAAATAGCGAGGCCTAGTCTCAAAAAAAATTTAAATACATACATACATACATACATACATACATACATACATACATAGCTTCAGGAATCAGAAATCCTGGGTCTCATCTATTTGCTGTCTCCAGGGCATGCACACTGATTTTTCAGTCTCTCCTGTCTCAGCAGAATGAGAGGAAGTGAGTTTCTCACTTGAAACGATTACATTTCATCTCCCTAGTGGTGATTCTGGTCAGAGAAACATCATAGCTCCCTCAAACCGTCTCCCAGAATCACAGGTTCATTTGGGGGTAAAAGATTATGTGTTGTGATTTAAAACAAACACAGATTATGCTTCTTTTCAGACTTGGTTGTTTCCTCTTTTTTTTTTTTGAGACTAGATGTTGCTATTTCTGCCTGTGGAACCGCAGGTTCACGCTGCCTGGGGTACCACAGACTCAAGCCATCCCCACCTCATCTTCCCAGGTAGCTGGGACTACAGGCGTGTGCCACCACACCCAGCTATTTTCTCCTGTGCTGGCGCATGGAGCTGGTCACAGGGCTGGGAGCCCTGGCAAGTGGCACCAGCTTTGGTGGAGAAGGGGCAGAAGAGGGGAGACAGGGTGTCGAGAGCTGCCCAAGTGCCTACACGTCCCAAAACTTCCTGGCAGGTGTAGTTTATGTATTTTTATATATTATTTATTTAAAAAAAATTTTGAGACTAGATCTCGGTATGTTGCTTGGGGGAAGTCCCAATCCCGCAGACTCAAGCAAACCCCAGCATCAGCCTCCCACGCAGCTGGGATTACAGGTGCCCACAACTGTTGCAAGACCAGATCTCACTATGTTGCCCAGGGTAGTCTTGAACTCGCAGACTCAAGATATCCCTGGCCTCTTGCCTCCCAGCATTTGGATTATAGTTGCACGCCACCATGCCCAGCTTAAATTTTTTTTTTTTTTTTTTTTAATAAAGGAAAGTCTTTAGGGGGGCGGGAGAGGGTTGGGAACAGTCAGGGAAGGAGTCAGTGGGCAAACCCCGGGGATTACAAAAATGTAAAACTTACATATAAATACTTTAATAATTAAAAAGAAGAAGAAAAAAGAAGTTTTTATTGCTGGTCTCCCAGGAGAGGTTCACTGACCCCCCAGGAGCAGGGTCAGTGAAGTCGCTGGCAGGTGTAGTTTATTTATTTATGATTTTTTTTTTTTTTTTTTTGAAACTAGGTCTTGCTATTTTTTGCTCATGAAACTGCAGGCTCATGTTGCCTGGGGTACCATGGACTCAAGCAATGCCCAGCCTCAGCTTCCCAGGTAGCTGGGATTACAGGCGCACACCACCAAGTTCAGCCATTTTTTTTGTGGAAGTAGGTCTCTCTACATTGCCTCTGGTGGGACTCTAACTGCCTTTCCCTGTCCCGGCCACGGCTTCCTAGATTGCCGCTTAAAGACACATGCCATCGTGCCCAGCCCAGGTGTAGTTTAAATGATGTGACATCCTCAAAACTCATTTTCAGGCTCCATCAAGCTAAAGGATGCCTAGACAAGTCTCTCATGGCCTCAGATCTTCATCTCACTAGTTCATGTCCCCTGTCTATGGCCATACCACAATGAAGATGCCCGATCTCGTATGATCTAGAAGGTAAGCAGGGTCAGGCCTGGTATTACTTGTATGGGAGACTACTTCACGACTCCTGGGCTCCTGACACCAAGAAGCTGCTCCAACATCGCTTCCCACACTCAGGAGAAACATGTCAGTCTCCTGTGTGGGAACATCCAGTGACAATGAGGGCCCCTTGTCCTGTCTCTCCACCGAGAAGGGAAAATTAGCCTCCAGCGCATTTCACACACAGAGAGGGAAACAGAAAACTTTTCCTGTAGCCCTAAGCCTCCATCTTGGTGGCGTCCCCACCCTGTGGCTACCAGTAAGCCTGGAAGGTCCGTGGATCCCAGAGACACAGAAAATGGAAACTCCCATAGCACGGATTCTAGTCACCCGGCTGGAATGAATGTTCACCACTTATGTCAAAGTCCCTAGGTCAGAGACACCACAAGACCCACACCCAGTGCAGGGAGTGGGGGGAGGCAGTTTGTTTCCAACAGAAAAAGGATGTTGACTCTGGGTGAACTAAAGATCAGTCTCTGCGAATCAGGTTATACTCTCTGTCAGTTCCCTGTTGTTCAGTGAGATGTGACTCCCAGGACTAAACGTTCCTGCATTCTTTGCACTCAGAGTTTCTCTCCTGTGTGAACTCTCTGGTGTCTTTTGAGGACAGACATCTGGGAGAGTGTTTTCCTACATTCATTTTTTTTTTTTTTTTTGCTGAGACTAGGTCTCGCTATTTTTGTCCGTGGAACCGCAGGCTCTCGTTGCCTGGGGTACCACAGACTCAAGCAATCCCCAGGCTCAGCTTCCCAGGTAGCTGGGATTACAGGCACCCGCCACCATGCCCAGCTATTTTTTTGGAACTAGGTCTTCCTACGTTGCCCCAGGTGGGACTCGAACTGCTATTCCTGGTTCCTGCTGCAGCTTCCTAGGCTACTGCTTACGGGCACGCGCCACTGTGCCTGGCCA
>PVHY01028838.1:0-14852 GCA_004024945.1 Uropsilus gracilis | reverse complement strand
CAGTCTGACCAAAATGCCATGCTCTTTAAAACAATGTAACAGTATCCCATCCTGAGCTACTCTGTAAGACCTACCGTATACCAGGCAGGCAGAAACAAAAATTCTTATAAACATGGGGAAGGAAACATAAAAAGATCCAAGTAGAAGTTTAAAAAGATCCAAATAGAAGTTGTGGAAATGAAAAATATACTAAAAAGAAAAATGCACTGAATGGGATTAAAAGCATATTTGATTCTACAGGTGAAAGGATCAGTAGATGTGTACCTATAGCAATAGAAACTATCCAAAATAAAACATAGGGGGGAAGGTGGGGGGGGGAGAACAGACTTAAGGCATTTTGGGATAATATCAAGCCATCTAGTGGACTTGGGTTTTTTTTGTTTGTTTGTTTGTTTGTTTTTGTTTTTTTTTGTTGTTTTTTTTTTTTGAGACTAGGTCTCACTATTTTTGCCTGTGGAACCGCAGGCTCTCATTGCCCGGGGTACCACAGACTCAAGCAATCCCCAGCCTCAGCTTCCCAGGTAGCTGGGATTATAGGCGTGTGCCACCATGCCCAGCTATTTTTTGGAACTAGGTCTTGCTATGGGCCCCAGGCGGGACTCGAACCGTGATCCCTAGGCCCGCCCCCTTCATAGGCTGAAGCTTACAAGCACGAGCCACCGTGCCCGGCCATCTAGTGGACTTGGATTAGAGGCAAGGAAAGGAAGAAAAATATTTCAAGAAATTTTATTTCAAGAATATTTCAAGAAACATGGAAATTTCCAAATTTAAGGAAAACTATAAATGCAAATATCCTTGAAACCCAACAAATAGAAAAACATAAAGTCATTCTGAGGTTTATTATAATTAAGTTGATGAAAGTCAATGATAAGAGTCTAACAGCCATACCACCCTGAACGCACCTGATCTAGTCTGAAAGTCAATGATAAGAGAAAATGATAAAAGTCTTATCAGCACCTAGAGAAAAGGGGTATTATTAGAACAAAGTAAGGAATCTTGATGCAGCAGCCATGCAGCCAGAAGACAATAAAAACAACACTTTAAAATTCTGACCAAAAAGGGCAGAATTTAAATGTCAGCCCCAAATTCTGCATTCTTGGGAATAATATTTTTCAAAGATGAAGAGGAAACAGAAGCTGAGATAATTTATTTCTAGCAAAAAAATGTTAAAGGAACAGTTTCTTCTTCTTCAAGACGATGCCAGGTAGAAATGGTCTTTCTACACAAAAACAATGAAACAAATCTAAAATGGCAAATAGGTAGACATTTTTTTCCAGTTTTGAACTTTCAAAACTTCTTTCATTGTCTAAAACCAAAAACAATGTATTACAAAGTTTATATCATGTAGAAATAAAATTTGTGAGACCAACAGTACAAAGTTGTGGAGGGTGAGGAAATACAAGTTTACTGTTAAGAGAGTCATATATAGGAAATAATGTTACTTGAGGGTAGATTGCGATCAATTTAAAACAGGGAACTGGTAGCACCAGTTAATCCAAGGACATGAGCTTATGGTTATGTTTTCTTTACTGTGAAATTAGCTCCTTGATGAGATGCAATGCAATGAGGAGGAGTGTCACAACGGTGAATGAATAAAGTGTGCTCTGAGTTTCATGGATGGGATGCCAGCCTTATGGGTATGAGAAGGGCAAATGAGTTTAAATGAGTTGATCAAGCTTTTTCTTCCATTAGCCTCTATGACCAGCACTTGTGGTATTGCATCTGAGCACTGCTCCCCCACATTGTACATACCTGGCCCAGCAAGTCTGCGCAGATGTAAGTGGGTATACCTGGGCCTAGGAGGGAGCCAATAAAAGGGCAGTGGCACCCTATAAGCCAGCATGGAGAGAGCAGCAGGAGGAGGAGAGCTTGAGGAGTAATTGTCAGTTGACAATAATCACTGCTAAGATGGGATAAGGACTAACCTGGTGAAGCAGAACTTAACCTCCAGAGCCCCTGTTGATGACACTTTGGCGTTAGCACAGTGATTAATTTTATGGGTCCGATTTTCAAAACTGTAAGATAATAAATTTGAGTCCCTAAGTTTGTTTAACTTGTGGCAAACCAACCAGATTTGATTTGCTAAAGGGGCAGCTGCTATCATTTAAGTGATAGCTTTGTATTTGGCATCCGAAAGGTCAGTGCTACATCTGCTGAACTTAGCTGACAGCTGATGTGTCCAAAAATTCAAAACATGTTCTACATCATGGGAGAATTGTGACAATTGGATACCTCTTCTTAGTCCCAAAACACCTTTGAAATGTGCAAAGGATCTTTTCTCAGTGTGAAAGTGGCAAAATCCTGCAAGTTCACACTGACCCAGCCAGGAAGTAGGCAGGAATAATGATACCATCTCCCCACTGGGGGAAGCCTCAGCTGTGTCTAGTGGCAATGATATTCTTGTCTCTTTCATATGTCCCAATGCCAGGGAAGGATGAAGGGGACCCAGACTGGCCTTTTTATTTCTATAAGCAGAGAGCTGCAAGTGTTGCCATCGAATTCACTTATTTCAGAATGAATTCCTTGAATATTATATGGTCACCAAGAGATATTTATTGCAGGATTTAGTAGATCTGGGATTATCTCTCCCAAGGGTTCTCAAAACATAGAACTTATTAGCCATGCAAAGCCTCAGGCCCTAGCCTAGATCAGTGTGTTAAATTCATAGAGATCCTGATACCCAGTATGATGATGTTAAGAGGGGGACCTTGCTCAGGTCATGAGATGGGGGCCCCATGCCCTTAAAAAAGAGGCCCAGAAAGACCTCTCACCTCTTCCACCAAGAGAAATGTCTGTCAGAAAAGGGGCCTCACCCAACCCAGCTTGATCTCCTTGATCTCAGACTTTCAACCTTCAGGACAGTGAGAAATGAATGTTGTTTAAGCTGCCTGTCTGTGGCTTGCTGTTAAAGCAACTTCAGCTGATGGAGATACTAGGCATCCCCAAATACCCAGCGACTGTGCCTTACCATGCACCCATGACACAGATGCACATGCAAGTCAGAACATCGGCCTGCACAGCTCTCACTGCACACCCCTGGAAGCATGAAGGTGTGTCTGCAGTGTCCAGGGCCCTACCTCTCTTAAGTTTGGTCATCAGAAGCTCTTCCTCTGTTTCATCAGTCTGCCCTGGAACCCCAAGCTCACAGTCTCCATCCTGACACTAAAAGACACTTAGAAAATAAACTTCTCTGACTGATGTCCTTCCCCTGATGGCAGTTCTCTGAACCCATGCCTGCTACTATTTCTCTTAGACTCACAGACACTGTTATTTCTCTTAGACTCACAGACACTGGGGTGGGGGTGGGGGCTGTTGGTTAGCCCCCAGGGAAAGAAACAGTGGCACCTGGAGTCTAGGGGCTAAGAGTTCTGTGAAGGCACCAGAGGTTCTTGTGTAGATGCTGTGCAAGTTCCTGGTCCCTCAGAAACGGGGCATGGGGGCCTCAGGGGCAGCTAGCTTCTCCCAGGAGGACCCTGCCTAGTCCTGCCATGATCTGTGCTCTCTCACTCAGGGTGGCATGGCCTGGTGGCTCATAAGCTGCACCTCAGATACCTCCTGGGATTTTTCCACTATATTTGTACCTTGAGGGTATCCCTGCTGTTATCCTAGTTACCTGGTGGTCCATGGCATCGTTATCTTGTGGCATCGCCTCTGGATGTGCCAGTCTCCTCTCTGATACCTGCTACTCTGATCTTACATAGATTTTGCTCTTTCAAGTAGACATTCATCATGAGCTCTTTCAGTCCTCAGGAAGGTTTCATATCCTTACCTTCTTTCCCCTCAACCCTGTGGGTGATGCATGCAGTGAGTACAGACGTTTCCTTCTTGGGAAGTAGATACAGAACACACACCTGTCCATGATGAGATTCAGAGCCATCAGAGCACCTGACTTTACCTGGAAGCTGTGAGTCCAGCGATATATGGCTGGATCAGAGGGTGAAGACCTCTGGGCAGAGCCAGAGTCAGGCCTGGTGCTCGGGAGAAGGTGGTGGTGTCTAGCAGGGGAGGCAGCAAGCCCCCAGCATATCTGAGAGCCAAACAGACTCTAACCTAAGTGCCCTTCCGGTATCTTCTTGAAATGACATGAATCCCAACCATCATGGAAAAAAGAAACTCAGACAATAAATCTTTATTGAACTTTATTCTAGTAAAAATAAGTATTATTAGTACGAAATGGGAAAAAAACAAGTGGATCAATATTGTGATTTACATTAATGTGTTTTTTGAAGGGTAGAAATCTTTCATCTAGACATTGGCCTGTTATAGTTTAGTAATGATTAAATAAAAATGAAATAAGCTGTGTCGTTTAAAAAGAATAATAGATATCAATTTCAAGGAGATTCAAATTCAGTAAAATATTTCTTGTACAAAATTTGTGCTCACACATGAAACTATTAGATCTTTCAGTTCACACTGTTTCTCTGTTTTGGCATTATTCTTTAACATGCTTACTTTTTAACTTTATATTTTAAACTAGTTATAGCTTTCAAGGAAGTTGCAAAGGTCAGAGAGAAAGGATCCGTGTGTCCTCCATCCCACTCAGAGGTGACACCTACGATAATTAACTAGAATTACAATATTCAAAGCAGGATGATCCTGCTGGTTAGTGCACGCGTGTGCATGCCTTGCTCACTGCTATTTATCATGTGTGGTGACCACCATCAAACTTAGGTACAGGATTCTCACACCTTCCACATGGCTGTTTCTCAGTTGTGAGGCTTAAACACAGCTTAGTGGAACCACTGTTTGTAGGAGCTCAGGTCTACCTTTGCCTTCACAGCCTCTCTGCTGTGATGTCTCAGGATGGTCTCAGGGTGTAAGTACCCACAGGGGTAGCAGTTATAATGGTCCTGAAATCTCATAGCTTCAAGATAAACATCAGACCCAATGGTATAACTTGCTTCCAGCTCTGCAAGATATTGCCTTATTGCCCTGGTGTGGGTGAAAAGGATGGCAGTTTTGAATTGAAGGAGAGTGCTAGTGGGAGCAGTTGCTTAGAATGCAAATCAAATTAAAACTTGAGGAAGGGGTGGTGTTTCATGACTGGAGTTGTTTAGCATAGAGGATTCAAGGCTCTAATACAAAGCAGACTCATTTTAAGCTGTCATTGTTTATAAATTTGATGCAGATAATGTGCTCCTACGGCCTTACCCACATGACACACTGTCCCAAGCTTGTGATGTGCCTGCTCCTGCTTTTCTCTTGAGTTTCACAGTACCTCCAGGTACAGGTTGAAGTTAAAATTCCAATATGAACTTTATAGCTGGGATGGATGCTGACATATAAATGAGAGATTTTAGAAGAGAATTGTTGTTTACAGTTGGGCAAGGTGTTCACTGTGCAAATGTATCAGGCTCAAGAGGTTAAGTACTCTTGAGCCTGATACATTTGTACTCCGCTGTGGCCATGCCTAACTGTGAGATCATGCATCTATGAAGATGCTATGTGGGTAGCATTGTGGGAAGAACTGTGAACCCCCAAAAGACATATTGAGGTCCCAACTACCAGGAACCTATGTATGTCACTTTATTTGGAAATAGCATTTTTTTTTTTTGCAGAGGTGTTAGATAAGATCAAGCCTTATGACAAGGGAGATTTGAGACACAGACATGGAGGATGAGCTGTATGATCATAGAGGCAGGGACTGAAGCCATGTGGCCACAAGCCAAGGATCACAGACAACACAGAAGCTGGAGGAAACAAGAAGGACCCTTCATTAATTCTGAACTTCCAGCCTTCAAAACTGAGAGAGCTGGGGCTGATGGGACATGCATCAGGGGCAGCCAGGGGTTTCAGCAGCAAGGAAGGGCATCTTACTGACCAGGCCAGCCGCCACTCCACCACTGGCCTGATGTACAGGTCTGAACTTCAAGCCTTGACTTGGCTTTCACAGCATGATGGCAGAAAGGCCATGCTGCCACACTAAGCCATGCAAAGTAGCTCTGAGCTACACCTCCAACAGCAGCAGCATCACCTCCCAGGCATCTGCATGGGGTCCAGTGTATCACACTCCATCTTATTCTGGGTAGTGATGTGTATGTTTTCTGCCTGTGGCTCTGAGGCAATAAGTCCCTGCACCCAGACTGGGCACCAGCAGATCTCTTAGCAGAGGCTTTGGATCCTGACTGCCCTTCCTAGCAGCCTTCGGCAATTTCTGTAAAGCCTCCAAGACTCAGTTTCCTTGTTAAAAATGGGCATGCACCTAACTCCACTGAGTTCATGAATGGAATGTGGACACTCCTGCACAGCCACCACTCGCCAGGATTTTCTAAGCACCTGAGCATGTTATCAGCCCAATTATGTGAGTCCTTGTTCTGCACTTGGCCTGCTCAGCACCTAGTCATCATGAAAGCAGATCTGCCATGTCCCCACCAGATGGACAGGAAATCTGAGGCTCAACTTGGGGGCCAGCCCACATGCCCAGCTAAGACAGAGACAGGACTGAGAGGGGCTGTCCACTAGCACTATGTGAATTGGTCACAGATGTTGGGTTAAATGGTGCTTGGAGCTCCTCCTCACCCATACCCCTTCTCATTAAGGAAGGCGGACCGAGGACCCACTCTGAGCTGTGGTTGCTGAGTGCTGGCCTTAGTACTCCCAGCATATAGTAGGATTGTCCTGGACCCAGCCACATTTTCAGGAGAAGTGACCAATGTCAGCTCCAGCAGAGCTCCTTAGTCATGAATTTGAAACCCCCTGAAGTCCCCCCTGCCACTCTCCCTGTGGTTGGAGGGCCCCACAAAACTGCTCCATAGGTGTGTTTTGGGTGACAGATTCACTGGAAAAGCTATGAAAACCTTGATCTCATCTTCCTCCAAGGTGAAAGTGGTTTCTATACTGTGCTCTCACTGACACACACCCCCAATCTGCTACCCACTGTGTGATTTGGCATGAAACTTCTTATTGAGCCTCAGTTTCCCCATGAGGAAAGTGAAGGAGCTGACCAGGAGCCCACCCTATGATGAAGCTGAAGAGAAACAGGATGGAGCACTGAGGGAGCAAGATGGAAATACTAAGCAGGAGCTCCAAGAGAAAGGTTGTGGGAGTCTCCTGGATGGAAAGCTCTGTGGCCAAGAGGAGATGCCCAGTGACCCTGAATGCATGCATGGAACTCCACCTGTTGGTCAAGCCAGGGCAGAAGGTAGTTCCTGGGGGAAGTGAAACTGGGATGGGTGGGGAGAGAGGGGAACCAACTGCATTGATATAACTGAGTTCTTTCATGAGACTCTCAGCGCTGTTCACTGGACCACACAGTATTTCAGAAGAGGTTCTGGACTCCAGACTGAAGGGCCCCCAGGAAGTAGGGTGGCCAGGCTTGCGATGGGGGTCTGGAGAGATCTCTGTTGCCTTAACTTCGACAGGTGGGAGGAGCAAAGGGACTCAATGTAGTAAAAGCAGGACTGTAGGAGGGGACGGGCTGATACTGGGCAGGGGTGAGTGCCAAGCAGACCCTGGAACCTGGAACAGAGATAGCATCCATGTCCTTCCAGTCCTATAGTCTCATCTGATGCTAGAGCTCTAGGGGTGCCACTCCAGGACAAAGGCCTCCTGAATGGGAGGCCTACCCAACTTCCCCTTTGTTGGAGTGCTTCCCTGGGACAGAACCTCTGTTTCCAGTCTCAGGGTGTTGTGGCGTCAAGAGCATCAGTGAGACCCAGAAAGGGGATTAGACTGTCATCTCTAGAGCCCAGAGATGGCTTGTCTGGCTCGTAGCCTATAAACTTTGAAAAACAACCACCAACCCTCCTGGCCCCAGTCACCACCCTCCACAGTCACCCTCCACAGCCTTCTACCTCTCAGGCTGCCTCTCAGAGGTTCCCACCCACTTGCACTCATTCCAGGTGCTCAGGGCCATCAGCGTGGGCCCCTGTCCAGGGATATAGGACAGTGAGTTGGGCCTGATGTGTATCAGACACATCAGTGGCAGGGCATCTTCTGAGTGAAGAATGCTGTTCAGCTACCAGATTTGAAGACCCTCTGTTGGAGGCTAGCCAGGAATTCCTGCCCCAGGCTCAGGCCTCTCCCACCAGCACATGAGTTATCAGGCAGCTTCTGAACACTTCCTTCCTCCACTCCATTCCTCCCCCACAACAGATTGGTGACCCCTGCAGTGCTGATGTCAGCTGTTACTTCCTGCTAGGAGCTAAGTCCTCTGTGGGATCAAGAGATACAAGAGTTAGAGGTGAACTTGGGGTGCTCAGTGCTGAGTAACCCCACTCAGACTTGGGACAGAAGGTCCCTGAGGGAGTGATTGACAGCAGCTTCTGGAAGAGCCTGGCCTGGTGTGCCAGCCTGGGGTTCGGCAGGTTCACTGTCACCACAGACTCCTGGTGCCAAAACTATTTAGCAAACACACTTGCCTAGCCTGCGCTGGGCTATGGCCTTACCTGAAGGGGAAGTTGAGGACAGATCCACTTGGAAGCTCATTCAGGCAGACAGTGATGGAATTTGCTGCTTATTCTCCTTGGGTTTGGGGCCTGTGGCCCCTCTCCAGTCCTCTGGCTACATAGCAGCTGACTTTGAAGTCAGCGGAACCTCTCCTATGTCAGGGAGGGTTCCTTCTCTCAGAAAGAACTGGAATGGTTGGACCAAGACCAGAATAATCTCCCTTCAAACAGTTCCTCAGCAACCAGTTAGGAACCTTAATTACATTAGTAAAATCCCTTTCACCATATAAGGTAAGATAATCAAAGCGTTTATCATACCATAAGCCGGCCCATGCCTGGACATGAACACCAGGGGGCGCCTTAGAATTTGGGCTGCACACTTTGAGGTTTCAAAACTTCACAGAAATAACACACTTTAAACAGTCCGGCGGTGGATTTCTATTTTAAAGAAGATTTTTATCATAAAATAAGCAGATAAGCTAGGTTTTCCTCCCTTGTTCCAATATTCACCTTATCATCTAGGAAGGAAGCACATAAAATTTTACAACTAAACAGTCCCTTCCACCCCATTTTTTGGTTCTATGAAAACAGAAAGACCCAGCCGGGCACGGTGGCTCGTGCCTGTAAGCTTCAGCCTATGAAGCGGCAGGGGCTAGGGATCACGGTTCGAGTCCCGTCTGGGGCCCGTAGCGAGACCTAGTTCCAAAAAATAGCTGGGCATGGTGGCGTGCACCTGTAATCCCAGCTACCTGGGAAGCTGAGGCTGGGGATTGCTTGAGTCTGTGGTACCCCGGGACAGGAAAGCCTGCAGTTCCACCGGCAAAAATAGCAAGACCCCCCCCCCCAAAAAAAAACAACAACAACCAGAAAGACACAGTGAATGGACCATTAAGCATAGTCGTGTGGGTGTGCACCATTTGCAGCACAGGAGGTGAGGCACCCAGACTTACAATGCAGTCTTGCAAGTGGCAGTTCTGGTTATGGGGTTATCAAAGATCCAGGCCTGCCCTCTCCAGGGTTTCCCATGGCTATTTCTGGGCACAGGGAGGGTCTAGAATTGCGATTGCCTGACCAGAGTTAAGTTGCTGTGAAAATGACCTTGTTTCTGGGATAAGCTTTTCTTGTGCAGTTTCCCAGGAGAGCTTCCACTTCTTACTCCAAGTTCAGTGCACCTCTGCCTTCTGGCAAGTGTCTGCCACCTATGCACCTACCCAGCTTGACCACTTCCCTATCTTCCCTCGTCCTCCTCAGTTTTCCATGGTATCCTGTTCTTCCCAAATCTACCACTTTGGTTATGTTCTGTTCTTGACTTTTGCTCTCTTGGGCAACTAGGATTCACGTACTGGGGTTGGGGCCTGCACAGAGGCTTACCTAAGGAGGGGGCTCAGTGCCCTGGTAGATCTAAACCAGCCATGTATTCACAGCCTTGACCTTCACCTTGTGAAGGGGGTGGGGCACCCTGCCTGCCTCGTGTGCTTTGCTAAGTGGGCCTGCCTGCCATTCAGTGGCCTTTGAGGTGTGTCTGCATGGTCAGTTGTCTCAGCTGGTCTTCTCCACCTGACCTCAGGGTTGGGGGTGGGCAGGAGCAGCCTGGAGAGAGGTGAGAGATAGTAGGTCCAGATTTGGACATGGTGAGTGTGGCATGCTTGTGGACTAGTGATCTTTGGCAACTGGACTATCATATTAGCAATCATAAACCACATGAGAAATCATGTCTAGAGAGAAAATTGGGGTTAAGGCAGAAGGCAGTGGACCCCCAAAGTCACTGTAGCATTGTAGAGGAGCTGGTTCAAGCCCTAACTCCACCACTTGAGCAATGAGGTCACCCTTCAGCACTGGTTTCCTTACTTATAAATGAAGAGTGAAAGAGCCCTCTTCCCAGAGTGGCAGATTTGAGGTTGAAGTAGATAATGTTGGGGTGCAAACACCTCCAACAGAGGCCACAATTCTAACAAATACTAGACTCTTTCAGTAGTGATCCCATATGGGCCACATCACTGGGATGAGAGACACCTTTTACCAGTAGCAGGGCCAGAAAATGTTCTCATAGACTTAGGTGGAAAAGCAAGGCTCTAGCTTGTTGTATCCGAGAAGATCTGTAGCTGGTACTAAAAGTATCTAAACAAACAAAAGCCGGCAGCCTACTGAGTTCCAGCCCACTGATAGGAACAATAACACCCTCCAGAAGCTGTGAGGCACTCCATCTATGGCCAGAAGCACCTTATTCCTTGAGGTTCAGTACTTGCATCCTAACATGGCTCTGAGAAGCACCCCACCCCATCCCCAGTCCCGGCAGTCCCTGTGGGCCCAGGAGTCTCTATCTACCACTAAATTGCACTCCTTGAGGAAAGATTGATGCCCCTTTCTTTCTATCCTTAGCATCCATCAAGGATCTGAGACTTAAAGGAAAGAAAGTCTTGGGGTATTTTTCCTTTCAAAGAGGTTAAGACGAGTCCCAAGGAGCCTGGTTCAGACTCAATCTGACCAGCAGAGGGCGCGAGAGTCACAAAGATGCACATATGGGGGGGTGGGGCCTCCATAGGACCAAGATTTCCTGGAAACACTTTTAGCAAGTAACACATTTATAATAGCTGTTTTTCTGTCATAGTCTTTCCCTTTGCCTAGTCCTTGCAAGATGTCGCTTGGCAGCTGTAAAGGCCTGCAAAGACTCAGGGCTTGAGAAACTCTCAGAAAGGCAAGGCCATGGCCCCCTGGTCCATCCACATTTCAACAGCTGGAGAGGATTTAGATGGAATTGAGAGGAGATGGGAAAGGACAGTGAGGAGGGAGCAGTCATACCAGCACTGAGCTTCAGGCTCTGGGGAGAGAGTGGGGGTTGGGGGAATATGGTTTTTCGGAGGAATCAGTCCTTAGCATCTGTTAGGATTGCCCTGAAGGGAATGGGCACCCTGTCACCAGGGATGTACAAGAAGCCCAAGGTGGGATGGACATTTTCTACTGCAGAGTCTATTGTGGGATTCCAGGAGCTGACAACTGTAACACATCCAGCCCAGGTTCCGGATATAATAGTATCGGGAAGATTTTAAATTCTGGAAAATTCAAACATGGGATTAGGAAGTGAGCCAGGAGATTCATATTTCTAAGGTCCAAATACTGTGAAACTAATCAGTACTTTTCTGGGGAAAATTTTTTTAACTAGAAAGTTCTTTTTAAATATGGTAACACGTCTGATATGGGAGTATACGTATTTGTGTAATCAGAAATGGAGCTAGACCAGAAACTGATCAACCATGGTCCAGTGCCTATAGACTCCATAAACTGAGAGTGTTTGTACATTTTTAAATGGTTGGGAGAAGTCAACATGAGACTATCTGATGGCCTGTAAAAGCTGTTTGATACAGTTTAGTGTGCACAAGTGAGGTTTGATCAGGACATAGTCAGATCCAGTTGTTCACATAGTAACATAAGGATATTTCTAACTAAATGGCAGAGCAGGTCTCAGGCAACACACCTGTGTGGCTTGAGAAGCCTAAAATAGTGACTTATCTGGTGCTTTAAGGAAAAATTGTGTGACCCCGATCTAGGTTGCTAAGACTGGCAAGAAGGTTCAGCTTGTTCACTCCATCTCCTGTTTGGTTTGGGCAGGAAATGGGCTTGCTCAAGGGCTCAGCAGGAAAGGGGTTCTGGGCTCCTCATGGATCCCTGTGCGTTCTGTAAGGGTCAGGCCTCCAAACTCACTCTGGTCACAGGTACTAGACAGAACAAAGGGCACAGGTGTGTTGGTAAGGTGAAAGGCAGTGCATCAGGACAAAAACTGGCTTCTTGCTCAGACCAGCTGCGTGGACAAGAACTTAAGAGACCAGAGACTGATCCTGGTCTAGCATCTGAGGCCACTCTCTGAGTCCCATCTCCCATCTCTGGAGGAGACAGGGCTTCTGTGTTAGGACAGGTGTACGTGTGAGTCCCTGCTTGAACTTGAATAATTTGAGCTGACCTCCTGTCTGTTTCTGGAAGACTTCCTGGAGGAGCTGCTCTGGTCCCCTCACCTGACTAGGATTCAGGGTCAGGGTCCCCAGCCTGGGTCCCTGGTATGGTCCTCACTGGATAGGAATCAACCGTGGTCCACCACACTGGCATAGGACACTTGGGGCCCTGCATCTGCACCTACCTGGCACTTTCCCATCACCACCAGAGGGACAGAACTGTGGCAGACCTCCCTGTCTTCTGGCCCCAGTGAATGGGAAAAAAGGAAGGGGGCATAAAAAGAGGGGGGACCTTGAGAGAGGTGTAAGAGAGGCAGGAGAAGAAGGCAGAAGCGTCTGAATGAAAAAAGTGAAAGAAGAAAGAGAAATGGAAGAAGAGAAAAGAAAGAAGAGAGAAGGTGGGAAAAGAAGGAAAGCGTGATACCTGGAGTTCCGGTGTGGAGACCTCCATCCTCCACCAAGTTTCTTGTTCTCTGACCTGGCAGCGAGTCCCAGGTTCCAAAGTGCTTTGGCAACCTGCCGGCATGACTCTGTGAGGGCTGAGCAGGTCGGAGCCAGCATTCTGGTGCCAGCCAGGCATCCTCTGAGCACACCCCGCCTGGCACCCCTGTCCCCTCACGCACCATGCCCACTATCCAAGACACTTTCTTGAAGGACACATTTTCGAAGGGGCCTGGCGCGCCGTGGGGAGGATCCCGCGATGGCTCCCAGGCTGCCCACACTGCTTCAGCAACTCCGAGCTCCCACCGGGCACAGAGAGTCTGGTGGGGGTGGCTGGCAGCCATCAATTCCTGTCCCTGGGTGTGGCTTCAAGGGACCCATCAACAGATACCTGGACTCAGATCCAAGGTCACTGTGAAATGCCCGATTTAGGGGTGGGCGAGACCCCAGCGACGGGGAGGGGGCCGCTCCGGGTGCCTTTCTGGGATCTGCCCGGAGTCCAGCAGGACTGCCCAGGGCACCAGGAACCTGGTGACCGCAGGGGTCAAGCCAGTTATTACACACTACGGATAGATGTGCCCTTTGTACACCCAGGCGGCGACAGTAAAGGAAATCACACATTGAGAGACAACTACAAAAAATAGCCACACAACGAAAATCAAGCCGCTCTTCCCAGAGGAACAAATCCGTAAGTTACTCCAAAAGGGAGGACGTGCCGGGGAGGAGGAGGGATGTGTCCTACGCAACTGTCGCGAAATTCGATTCGACCCCCGAGCTCACCGCCATTTGACAGGACTCAAAACGAAAAGTCTGCGCCTGACTTCGGCGCTTCCTTAACACCGGGCGTCCCAGATCGGCTTCTCCACGGAGAAAGCCACGCTGCAGCCCCGGGCAGGTGGGACCCGCGAACTCGACGAGGGGAAATCTACAACAGCGAGAGGTTATGTTCTGAAGGCAAAGCCGGAGGACGCTGCGCTCGGACCCCGGCGCCTCGAGCCCGGCGCCCGCGCAGCCCGGCTGCTGCGTTCCCCGGGCGGCTGACGGCCACGGCACCGGGGAGCGAGCGGGCGCCACCGCCCGCGCGTCCGCGGAGGGGCCGTCGGCGCTGACGGCTGCCAGGAAGGTTCCAGTCGGTGGAGAGAGGGAAGTGCGGTTAGTCTGGGGCGCTGCCGCCCCGCGTCCTGGGGGAAGAGACGGAGCTCGGGCCGCTGGCAGGCGAGGCCCCGCCAGGCTGGCTATCCCGGTCGGTCTCTGCGACGAAGGGTCGGGAACTCCCCGAAGGCGCCGTTGCACCGGAGGTGAGCTGGCCTGTTGGGAAGAAACGCTCCCACCTTGCCAGCGCCCGCGCTCCTTCTGCGGAGCAAGGCACAGACCCGCGGCTACCTGGGGAGCGCACAGGAAGCGACGGGGTCGGGTGCGGCCGGACTGGGAGCTGCGGCCAGGACTCTCTAGGCGACCCAGGTTGCTGTCTCGCCACCTGGACTCAGTTTCCCTTCTGTACAGTATTTCGCGGGCCCCTAACCCCACAGCTCCAGGAACTCACCCGAAGACGCAGCGTAGCAGGGTTCGGCGCAGGAGGGGGAGTCTGGAAGGTACGCACCTGGACGAGGGCGTCCGGTAGTGGAGACGGTGGTCACCTCCTCCCGGCACCTCCGTCTCCCGAGCGACTGTGCGGTCCGAGGGGCGCTGCAGCGAGGTGGGGAGCGGGGAGCGGGCCCCGTGCGCATTCGGGACCCTCCTGATCCCCAAAGCCCGCGCAGCCCAGTCGCCGGGGAGAGGGTAGCTGGCCTCGGGCGCTGAGGTCACCTTTTCCATTGCGCCCGCGGCGAGCGGACGATTTCCGGGATTTTCGAGGCGGCGGCGGCGGCTGCGGAGGCGTCGTCACCGTCGGGAGGTCCCGCTCGGGTCGCGGGCGTCAGGCCTGGCGGCTGCGCAGCCAAAATAAAAGTGCGGGGCTCAGGGCGCCGGGAGGCACCGCTGCTTCTCAGATCCCGGCGGGGAGGGGGATGCTCGCTTTCCGTGGGCCCCAGTGCTCCTCATCGCCAAGGGGACACCCCCCGTCTCCCCTCCCCCCCTTACC
>PVHY01028837.1:0-14853 GCA_004024945.1 Uropsilus gracilis | reverse complement strand
TCCCCAGCCTCAGCTTCCCAGGTAGCTGGGATTACAGGCGCGCACCACCATGCCCAGCAGCTTTTTTTTTTTGGGGGGGGGAACTAGGTCTCCCTACCGGCCCCCCTCAGGACGCAAACCTCAATCCCTAACCCCGGCCACTTCATAGGCTGAAGCTTACAGGCACGAGCCACCGTGCCCGGCCTACCCACACTCTTAACTGCATAGTGTCAGCCTGTTTTATCCCAGGTGATATTCCTTCCTCCGAATAGGTAAAGAAATAAAAATTCCAATGTTCAGCCCTAGAAGTGACATTTGGTGATCAAAAGAAGCGTTTAATGGAAGTCCAAGTCAAACTGTAAGAGCAGCTGGCTGATCATTTTTTAAAGTGTATGAAATAACTTCGTGGAAAAAAAAAATACCAAATCACAGAATCTGGTTAAGTTTTCTGAAGACCTAGAAATTCATTCTCTCTGTTTCTGTGTCTCTGTCTCTCCCCTCCTCCTCCCACATTTCCTTTTTCCTTCTTTCTTTTTGCATTTTACTTTTTAATTCAACTCAGGTGTAAATATACATCCTAGTAGAAACCATCACCACCAGGAAGGTCATAAACATCCATCACCTCTCAGAGTTTCCTCTCACACCCTTCAGCATTATTTTGTGTGTGTCTCTAGCAAATTCTGAGTCTGTGATGCAGCATTGTTAGCTCTGGACACCACACAGAAGCCTTCTGAAACGATTTATCTTAAATAAAACTCTGAACCCTTTCACCAACATCTCCCCATTGCCCCCAGCCCTCAGGTCTGGCAACCACCATTCTCCCTCTGCTCCCATGAGTTCAACTGTTGCAGACTCCACATACAAGGAGAATCAAGTGGTGTCTGTTCTTCTGTGATTAGCTTATTTCAGTTATTGGAAAGGTTCATCCATGGTGGTGTAAGTCCGGATTTCCTTCTTTATTAAAACTAAGACTCCAATGTATGTATGTCAGTAGCCCATTTTCTTTATCTATTCATCTACCCATCCATCAAGGGTCACCTGTTGCTTGTGGTAAACAATATAAAAACAGGGTTTTGGAGAAGTGACAACACTGACAAAAGTGAGGAGTTGTGAAACAGACTATTGATGGCAGATCTGTTTTTTGTAGCCAGATCCTACCCTTGTTTTATTGGTGGAATCTCTAGAGCATGATGGGGTAGAAAGGGCAGTAACAGTGGAAATTGCATACAGTAACAATCACAAGGGGTAGGAGGGTCAGGGGTAAACAGTCATTGGACTTTTTAGCTGTAGGAGGGATGATTCTACTGACCTGATATTTGTCTTAATCATCAGATACCAAACCAGGCCTTTGGCCCTTACAGTTTCAATTTTATCAGCAAAGCATTTACTTATCAAGTCCCTTTGTCAAAGCCTGGAATGCATTCATAAGTAGTGGTACAGATTTTCCAGATCACCTTCTGACATGCCCTGCTTGACATGGGGTAATAAAGTTTCGTGCATGTACTTAATATGAAAGGAGCTCATGCTTGGTGCATTATTTTGGGTTCAACCTCTGATTGATGTTTGTTGTAACTTTCTCTATTGTCTGTAGTCATTCAACAAACTCACAGACACCCTGGTTGCTTTTTTTCCTTGATTACTGTAATAGTGCTGCAATGGACACTGGAGTACAGATATCTCAGTACTATAAGAACTAGAAGCTCATATGGAATAACAAAAGGCCTTGAATATCAAAAAATCTCCTGACCAGAAAAAAAGAGAAACGGAGCTATTACAATTCCAAACTTCAAACTACACTACAAAGCCATAATAATTAAAACAGATTGGTACTGGTACAAAAACAGACAATCAGACCAATAGAACAGAATTGAATGCCCTGAAATAAAACCACACATATATAGTCAACTAATCTTTGACAAAGGAGTGAAAAACTTACGTTGGAACAAAGATAGCCTCTTCAATAAATGGTGCTGGGAAAATTGGACTAAGACATGCAAAAAAATGGACCAAGACAACTCCCTCACACCATGTACAAAAATCAACTCAATATGGATAAAAGACTTAGAGGTCAGACCTGAAACCATAATATACATAGAGGAAAACTTGGGTAAAACCCTCCAGGAATTACAATTCAGGAATCCCTTTCTGGAAATATCTACAGATGGCAAAAAAATGAAGGAAAACATAAACAGATGGGACTACATCAAACTAAAAAGCTTCTGTACAACAAAAGAAACAACAGAAAAAAGAAGCCCAACTGAATGGGAAAAAAATTTTGCCATTCACAAGAGCGATAAGGGTTTAGTAACGAAGATCCACAAGGAACTCACACAACTAAACAAAAACAAAACAAGAAGCCCAACCAAAAAATGGGGAGAACTAAAAAGACACTTCTCCAAAGAGGAAATACAAATGGCCAACAGACGCATGAAAAATTGCTCAATGTCACTAGCAATAAGGGAAATGTAAATTAAAACCATAATGAGATACCACCTTACACCAGTAAGAATGACCCACATCCAAAGAACAGGCAACAAGTCCTGGTGAGGATGTGGAGAAAAAGGGACACTCTTACACTACTGGTGGGGATGTAAACTGGTCCAACCTCTATGGAAAACTGTGTGGAGAACCCTCAAATTAATGAAAATGGAACTACCATTTGACCCAGCAATTGCTCTCTTGGGGATCTACCCAAAAGAGACCTCAACGTGGGTACAAAGGGACACCTGTGCTCGGATGTTTACCACAGGGCTATTTATAATGGCAAGGACATGGGAGCAACCTAAGTGCCCCAAAACAGATGACTGGATGAAAAAATGTGGTATATATACATGATGGAATATTATTCATCAATTAAGAATGACAAATTTGATGACTTTATGACAACATGGATGTACTTAGAAGAAATCATACAAGCAGAACCAAGTCAAAAAGAGAAAGACAAAAGTCAAATGGTTTCACTAATATATGGGATATAGTGAAAAAAATAAACAAAAGCCATGAGGAAAAGACAAAACAAGCTAAGTACCAAACTGAAGCACACAACTATGGGCAGGAGGGAAAAGGGGGGGATGGGAGGGAAGGGTGGGGGGTATATCCCTGGGATTGCAATGATGTGAAATTTATATATAAATAAATTATTTTAAAAAAAGAACTATAAGCTATAAGCTGTAAGCTATAAGAACTAGAAATTCTTTCTGCAAGGTCTCTTCCCCCACTGTCCCCAGCATTTCATTGTTTCTTCTTTCCTCTCATTTTTCCATTATTTCTTTAGTTTAATGAGTCACTTCTAGAATATTGTTCATCATAGACATCATCATAAACGATGTCTTTATGTAATTTAGTGGAACAACCATAGTTAAAAAGAGAGCAAGTCAACATTTAGATTTATGAGCTTCTGCCTATTTCCCCCAAGAGAAAAAAAAGTCAGAGTCCAGAGCAAGGCCTGCCCTTTGATCGCCACCTTTGGGTACTTGGCTCTTTTTCCACGATTCCTTCTCACCCAGGCTCCCAAATCTTTTAGGATAACAGAAGGTCTTATATCTTCATTAGTTTTGAGTCTCATTCCCTCTTCCTGCCCAAACTGACCATCCCTTTTCAGGAACCAGACTTTGAACTGGTTGAATGGACCTAAAGGGTTTTCAGAAACTATGTTTCTCATAGTTGAAGATGAAGTGTCTGGGTTTGGGTAGGTATGAGAAAGAGAATCTGCATCATAGGCTTCTGAGAAAACGCCCTATGGGAATGGAAACCTTAGGTGTTTCTTTACTGCCCTCCTCTGGTGAAAAGTGGAAACTGCTGGGAGGAGAAAAAAAATTAAAAACGTTAATTTAGTTCACCCCTACTTGAATGATTTAAAAAGTAAGACCTTTATCCTCACGGAACTTGAAAGTCCTCATAACTCAAAATGACTAATGAGTAACATGAATGATATTAAGCTAGAATCCCTGTATTTTTAATATATCCTTAAAATACCCTAATTTTTACAAGTATGTGAAAATCTGTGCCCTATCTTAAGGTATTTTTGTAGATATGCTTAAACTTGTGATTGTTATAAGAGATAGAGGAAATTCCTGAATGCTTCCAACTGTTACTTGAACCTTTTAAATTATCGGCTTACTGTGCTTAAAAGTTTATTTAAGATCCTATGGGGAATTAAAATAATACTAAAAACAATATGTCAACTCCTCAGGTAAAGAGGTGTTACTAGTATTTAAATAACAACTTTGACTAGTTAGAAACTCCATAAGTAGACATCTTGTATCCTTCTCAATTGTGTCATTAAAATAAAATACTTGGGCAGGGCACAGTAGCTGGTGCCTGTAAGCTTCAGCCTATGAAGCAGGTGGGGCTAGGGATCGTGGTTCAAGTCCTGCCTGGAGCCCTTAGCGAGGCCTAGTTCCAAAAAAATAGCTGGGCGTGGTGGTGCGCGCCTGTAATCCCAGCTACCTGGGAAGCTGAGGCTGGAGATTGCTTGAGTCTGTGGTACCCTGGGCAACGAGAGCCTGTGGTTCCACAGGCAAAAATAGCGAGAACCAGTTTCAAAAAATAAAATAAAATACTTTAGGACTATTGCAATAAAATAATAACAGAGTGTAAGTGAGATCCCAAGAATGTGGGTTTTTCCCTTTCAGTGTTTAGTATTTATTCATATCTTACTAAAGCTGGTGTTTGAAAGTTACTTCAGAATTTCCCCCTTTTTCCCCTCTTTGTGCTTGGTTTATTAAGCCAAGCTGAAATTAACTTTACAGACACATATTGAAACTCAACACTCTTCACAGTAATCTTTTTTTTTTTTTTTTTTTGAGACTAGGTCTCACTATTTTTGCCTGTGGAACCGCAGGCTCTCGTTACCTGGGGTACCACAGACTCAAGCAATCCCCAGCCTCAGCTTCCCAGGTAGCTGGGATTACAGGCACGCGCCACCACGCCCAGTTATTTTTTTTGGAGCTAGGTCTCCCTACAGGCCCCAGGTGGGACTCAAACCACAATCTCTAGCTCCGGCCACTTCATAGACTGAAGCTTACAGGCACGAGCCATCGTGCCCAGCCACTCTTCACAATAATCTAAGGAATATTTTTCTTTTCTTTTTTCCAGTGTCTGTTTTAAAGTTTTGTTTTATTTTCTAATAATTTTTAACTGATTGCACGTATATATTTTTTACATCAGGGTCTATCCCAAGGTTCTTCCACCATCTTGTCACCCATGAACCATCACCTTAATCTCTTCTGCCCATACCTCCCTCAATTTTAACCCTTTCCTCCTCTTACTCCATTCTTCAGTTCTGCTGATAGTTTTAAATTTTTCTGTCCTTTCATTTGTTTGTTTTCTCTATATCCCATATATAGGGTGAGAACGTCCAGTATTTCTCTTTTTCTTTCTGGCTTATTTCTACCAACATAATTCCTTCTAGGTTCATCCATGTTATCACAAATGCAGAATAGTATTCCATTGTGCACATACACAACTCTCTGTTTGGGACATTTGGTTGTTTCCATAGCCTGACTATTGTAAATAGTGCTGCAATAAATATCTGAGTACAGGTGTCCTTTTGAATTAGTGTGTTTTGTTTTAAGGGATAATTTTCTCCAGAAGTAAAAGTTAAAGAAAATGCCCTTTTAATAATAACCAATCTGAGCAAATAAGAAAAATAGCATGATCTAAGAAAACTTTGGGTTAAATTGTTCACGAACTGTGCGCACGTATAGAAAATGTCATCATTATTGGGCCCTATCACAGACCAGACTGGGTTCATACTGTGAAAGGAGGAACACCTCATTTTACTACCTTATCTGTCCCGAGAAAACTGGAGACAGGACGGGCATGAATACCTCTCAAGAGCGATAGCCTCGATAGCCTCGCCATCCCTCCAACATTTACCTAAGGAAACATTCTGTAAAGAGATAGCAACCAATTTGTGAGTGATCCCCTGCCCTCAGTTACCTCACAAGAACTGATATGTTAATCTGTTCACCAATTTTGTTACACCCTCACCATTTGCTTTCCTTGGAAATTCATCGTGAATTGTGCTCTGTTCTTTATAAATACCCCTTTCTTTGTTTAATAAATTGTCGTCTGGTCCATTACTTCAGTCAATCCTTAGCTGCGGTAGCAAAGCCATCTCTCGGTCCCTTCTTGTACCCTGCATTCGACTCTTAACACATCATAATGCATGAGAAAAATCTATCAGTTCTACATTAAAAGACACCATTCATTCTACAAAGAACAAATGGGACTGCAGACCATAATTGGGTAGCACGTTCATTCAATTTGTTCATTCACCAAACAGAAGTAAGGACATTTACCATCTACCTGCTCTTATTTGGCTTCTTTGGGGAAAGACTGTTAGTAGCTCCAACAAGAATTCAGCATCCCTTCATGCATTAACTCCCACTCCTGGTCTCAACTATTGTAGAAATCTGTTCCAGCAACTCTCTTTAAAGAGACTAGGTCTCGCTATGTTGCCCCAGGGTAGTCTCGAACCCACAGACTCAAGTGATCCCTAGCCTCAGCCTCCCAGGTAGCTGGGATTACAGGCGTGCTGCCACACCCATAAATACACTGTCTTTAACCATTATCCTCTCATTTTCTTTGGAAACAGGTCTTTCACATTCATCTTTTCATTTGAACTGCTCTTGTTAAATTCAGCAGTGATCACGATACCGACCTGTCTATTCTCATTTTGTAGCATACTTGCTCCCAAGCGGCTCCGCCCCCAGTAGACCCTCCCTGCTCCTTCCCAGCTTCCCCAGCTTCCTTTCTTGGTTCTTCATCTCCTGGCTCCTGATTCAGTCTCTTGAGATCTCTTTGTCATAAATACTATTTTTCTCAGTAATCGCTTCTAATCTTGAGACTTAAAGTTCCTTCTGTAAAATAATGATATCCAAATGTATATCTCTGGCCTATATGCCCCAATAATCTCCAGCGTATGTAACTAAGTGCCTACTTCACATGAACATTAGGATTTCTAACAAGACATCTTAAAACCTAGTCTTTTAATATAAGCATTTGCCCTGCCCGCACCTTCTCTCCCCCACCCCCCAATTATAAGGCCATGTCTTAAGTTCTAGAAAGGATGGATGAGACCTTATTTGGAAAAAGATCTCAAGATGAGTTCATCTTGGATTATCTTGGTAAGCCCTAAACCCAAATGGAAAACTTCTCCAGGTAACTATCACTATGCCAGATCTAATGCTGTTGAAAAATACTGATCCATGGTATTTTGTGGTGAAGGTAGAGCAGGGAGGAATAGAACAGTTCTCCCTCCCTCCCTTTCTAACACACATACGTGCGCGCGCACGCACACACACACACACACACACACACACACACACTTTTCACTCATTTCTATATCCTTAGATCTGAGTGCCAATTTCAGAATCTGTCCCATAAAGATCATAGTCTTCTCATAAAAATAATTTAAGAAGAACAAGATAAAGATATTTCTAAGGGCACAACTATAATTAAGTTGTATGTTATAAGACAAAGTTCTGTAAATTATTTGCCAACAGAGACACAAGCTTATTTTCTCCAAGTCCATTTCTTATGTCAGCCATAATTAAAGCAAGTCTGAAGAATTGAGACATGTATGGTGCAAAGAGATATTTAATCTTTCAGCATGAACTAGAGACTAATATATATATAAATCTGGGGAAATATGAAAGGATAAAATTATCACTTATGGAAGTGTTTGGATTGAGAAACGACAAGAGGACTAGGGTAAATTATCTAGCGTGACATGAAGCTAAATCAACCAACTAGCTATTGGTTGCCTAATCTGTGCAGGGCTGTCTAAAAAATACCAGGAAAAGAGAAAAGGAAACAAACAATTATTTATGTTAGCAAGGATTCTGCAATTGTCTTAGCAATAAAGACAGTAAAGTTACTTGTCTTTGCCAAGGACTGGGTGAAACATCTCAGCAGGGAGCAGGTATGGCTGGAGGAATGGGAGATAGGGGTAGCAGAGATTGATGGGGAAAGCAGAGTTCTCTGGCAATACTGAACTGGCCACGAATGAAAAATGAAAGGGACCTTTAAGTCTCGCTGAAGAATTTTGTGCTTCCAGGTTCCTTCATGTATAATTTCTTATTAATCATAGAATTCTATCTAACTCTACTTAAATGTTCCATTTTGTGATTAAAGAAATACATATGAAACTATGGTGAAAAATCATGGGTGCTTAGAGTGGTGGGAGAACTATGAGGACCACATCTGAGGGGAGAAGTCAAATACTATCCAAAAATGACCGTGATGTCAGTAAGTAAATTAATTTTTAAAAAGGAAATAATACATATGCAATGTAGAAAAGGGAAAACACAAAGAACTTTGAGAAACTAAAATTCACTCATGTCCTTGCTCTTTAGGAGAAAATTGTTAAAATTCTATATATTTTTCTCCATATTTTATGTACTTGGATTATACATGATTTTTTTTTACAAAACTGGTACCCTCTTTTACCTTGTGATAGCATAAGTGTTTCATTGTTAAATATTTTCTAAAACATACTTTCTTAGAAAGTAGTCATATTTTCTCCCCCCAATTCTATTCAGGCACACTTGGTAAATATAATTGCACATATTTAAAGGGTACAATGTAATGATTTGGTCTTTGTGTAGATTGTGAAATGATCATAGTCAAGTTAATTAACACAAATTATTAACACTCACATAGTTAACTCTGTATGTGTAGTGCGGATGCTTCAGATCTACTCTCAGCAAATTTCCAGTATACATCATTATTAATTATATTCACCATGCTGACACTTAGTTCCCAGAACTTATTTATCCTTTTTCTTTCTTAGAACTCCTCTTACAAATGAAAGTATGTATGCTTTGACCAGTGTTTGCCTAGTGCTTCCAACCCCTGCCACTGACCTAGAGTTGCAGGTAATTTTCACATTTTCTATTGTGCTTTTCAACGTTTTGGCAGTCACCATGTGTTATTCCTAACAATTTGTTATTTGAAAAACAAAGCTATTTGTCATTCTCAATCTTACTAAGGATAACTGGTAGCATTTTTTTTCTTATTTCTATATATTATCATGTACATTTAACAACTTATAAAATCAGTGTCTCACTGCATAAAATTGTGAGAGCCATATTATGTTGTGACTATTTCCTTGTCACTAAATCCCACATATACTTGATTTTGGACAGCTTCATGTTGTTCCTTCCTGTAGGTTTACTGCAATTCATTGAACCAGTCTCCTATTATTGTATGTTCAAGAGGTTCCTTCCGCACTTTTTTTTTTTTTTGAGACTAGGTTATTTTTGCCCATGGAACCACAGGCTCATGTTGCCCAGGGTACCACGGACTCAAGCAATCCCCAGCCTCAGCTTCCCAGGTAGCTGGGATTACAGGCGCGCGCCACCACGAGCAGCTGTTTTTTTGGGACTAGGTCTCGCTGTGTTGCCCCTAGCAGGATCCCTAGTGCCAGCCGCTTCATAGGCTGAAGCTTACAGGCACCAGTCACCGTGCCCAACCTCCTTCCCCACTTTTTATTACAACTGTAAACAACAGAGGGGGGGGAGAAGGGAGGGAGCAGTCAGGGAGGGAAGGTGGTGGGTGATCCCCAGGAATACAAAAATGTGAAATAGATATATAATATTTAATATAACATGTCGAATAGGTTGATTTTTAATTATCAGGTGCTTCCTTGACTATTTCTTACGATAATTATTTGATGTAAAATTGCCAAGTCAAAACCTATTAAACATTTTAATTACCAGAGTAGCACCCCCCCACCCAAGAATGCTTACTGATGAACATTAAAAATTAGTAACAAAAAAATTGGCCTTCAATTTAGAAATCCTTGACAATTAGGTAAGTTAAAAGGAGATCTCATATTATTTTAATTTGGTTGTCTAGTGAGTTTGAATTGGGAAAAATGTCACCTGAACTTCAGACATCCCCAAAACTCTCCCCCACCCCTCCTTAAGTCAACTTAAGTTAGACTTACCAGACCTCCTTGACTGGAGGTGAATGATGGCTACCTAAGATTTTAATTTTTTAAAATTGTCTGAGTTAACTTTCTTCTACTATTTGAGAAGTTACTTCTAGTGTATGTTTGATCCCTCTGTATTACTTTATGTGCTGGAAATAAATTGGTTTATTTAAAAAATAAAAACGAGTCAAAAATCAAAGTTGCTGTAACTTTGATTTTTTTCAGAATAAATCAAAGCTGTGTTGTTCCAAACACCAGCTTTATTCAACTCTGCTTTAAGAAATAGGCAAAATATCAGACATAAAAATTGCTAATTTTTTCCATGAACTTATATGCATATGCTTATTCTCTTGAGCTAGAGTAGAAAACACAGGCTTTTCTGCAGTCAGATCACTGGTACTTCCTCCCACAAAGCTTTGGTGACCTTTATGATAGACTGCCCTCCCAAGCAGAAAACTGTATGAAGCCACAGGACTGGAAAGGACAATCAAAACACCCCTACCCCCCCACAAACATCTACTGTGTTCAGAGTTGGTTAAGAACACTGTGAAACATAGGAAACCCTACACAGAACAGACCTAGGACCAGTGTTCAATACCTAACCTGAATCAAGTCGTATTCACAATGGCTTGGGTCCCAGCCAGTGCTTAAACACATCTAGAGATCTACAAGCACTTGTCTGACCAACTGTTTTACTTGGCGAGGGTATGTATATGCCATCCACCCACTTCTGCTCTCTTCCAAGCAGTAAACTTAACCACAAGCAACATGCTACCACATTCCATTTTAAGAAGAGTTTAGAATCTTTTGGTCTTGTGAACCCTGGCATGCTTAAAAACTGCATGGTTCATATGTGGCAAAAAGGTACAAATTACTATGTGCGTCTATGCAACCCTCACCTAACCCAGAGAAAGGGTGTGGGAATGAACTCGAGGTGTATGTACATACATGCACATATAGCAGTTAAGTACCTGAAGCATCAAAACCTATGCTTGCTTTATTACTTCTAAAAATAAAGAGTATAATAGAACTAATCTGGCCTCTTAGAACTGTAAAACTTAGAAATCAGGAATAACTATTTTTAAAGCAAGATTTAGACTGAAAAGTGCTGGTTCATACATCTATAATCAGAACAATTTTAAATGCTCTAATTTATTCATCAAAAGGCATGAATTTGGAGAAAATAGGTTATTTTAAAATACTGAGCCAAAAAGTAGCATATCTTGCTTACACAGTATTTCACATTTCAGTACTTTCTCCTGGACTGAATCACAATAATTGCACAAGTTAACAAGCTATGCTAATATTCCTTGCAAAACTCCTGTTGCCAGGAGGAATTGTCACCCCACAAGTTCAATCTTTCACAGCTAAGCATTCACTATGGGTCTCTAGTGCCTGAATATTCACTAGTTCTGTGCTTCCTAAACAGTTACTTTTGGGTAGACGGTAAGATTTCAAGGAAATAAACTGCTAGTACTAAGAGGAGCACACCACAATGTGAAGTTTTAAAAGTGCTACCAGGAAGCCAAGTAATTACTTAACTATTCACACCAAACTTTCAAATATTCAATATAAAATTTGCCAAGAATTGCAATACTTAGTAATCACCTGATTTTTTAAGATAATTGGGTTTCACAAAGCCTGGCTGTTTAGTAAAGTGAAAAGGTCAAGACTTTAGAGAACAGTTCCTGGGAAACTCTTTAAATCCACTTTCCTTCCCTCCTTGATTCCCTGTAATCCTCTGCAGCTCCCCTTTAGGTTGGTGGCTCTAACTTTAAAAGCAGGATCCCCTCATCTATGCCCTGAAATGGTCCTCCTGAGGTGGGGATTTGCCTTTTACTAACACCCTCAGATGTCTGTAGTGCAGGTGGCTAGCACCCAATCTGGGAAAGAGGGCTACCTAGACCAGCTCTTCCTCCTTGGATCAAATGAATTACATAAATCTCAACATCTTCTCTTCATAAATATGAATCTTCACAAAGATGATTTCCTCCAATCCATTTGGCTCACCTCCTTAGTAGGCCTGTCACCAAGAAAAACATGCATTCAAGACATGACCTGTACTAAAAACAGTTCCAATTTAGTCATCACTAGTGTATTTAAAACAAAAACAGAAAGTTCAACAGTGTATTATCTTACACAGAGGTTTCCAACACATTTTATTTTGCAGACCACTGGTTTGTAGCTTTTGAGGATCAACATCTGTATAAATTCCTATAAAAGTCCCATTCATCTCAGTTCAGGTAGCAGCCTCTCGGGTACACACCCGGGCTTATGGCTTGAGTTCCAGTTCCACACAGGAAAGGCTGACCTTGGGTTCCTGAAGGAGGGTGTGTCAGGTAAAAGCCTCATCCAGGATTGCATCTTCTGAATGGTGGTTTCCTTTGGCAAGAAGGTGATGAATTCACAAGCCCTGGCGCCTGTGAGCAGGAAGCACTCAGGAACTCGAGGTGACAGACTCTCTTATGCGAACTCGTGAGCAGTCAGTATGCTTGTGCTTAATGAAGAAATCGCTCCTTATCCCTTAGCAGGATAACATAGAAGGAAGCCTCTGTACTTAAGTAACACAGATAAACACCTTTTTAGATTGCCTATTTGTTCTAGAACTACAAAATTTAATTCAAGAAAATATAGGTCCCGTGAAAGACTTAAAAGTTTTATAAAACTAAAATCTAGTTTTCCCCAATAAACTGTACTTTAGCCAAAACCCTCCCAATGCTGCTAAAATAATACTAAAGGGGGCATCTGATTATACAAGAGCAATAAAAAAATTTAAATATTTATTGAATAACAAGTTTAAGTTCGAGCTGCAATGTTGGCAATGCAGATTTTTTAACAGATCACAATAAGCGTGCACAAAAAGTACTCGCACAAAGGACAAAATAATGCTAAAAATTAGGCTAAATTGCTGTTGATTTTAAGAAAACAAAAGGCCTGAAATCACTATACAAAATATAAAAGGTATTAAACACTACCATCCACAGAACAGTCTTTATTATTGATTATATTTAAAAATTATTTGTGTAATTATATATTGAATTGTAAATGAGCATTTATACATGAACCCCCTTTCAGAAGGCAATTCCTTGTTGTACTATAGACCATCTAATTACATTGCAAAAAGTATCCTTTTTTTTTGCTATCAAAGGAAACAGTTAATGATATTACTGTAAATATTAGGAAGGCTACAAAAAAATGTCTTGTCCTCAAAGTGCTTTCCATGCAGTTAAGCACTTGCCTTGTATAACTGAGTGCAGTGTTGGGAAATGATCTGGGTCAAAGAGATGCTCTTGAATGAGAAGACCAGGCTTTACAAATCAAAGACTCAAAGGAATCATGCAACCCTTTCACTACTGGGATACCACTGTGCCGCTTCCCAATTACATCTTTCCAGAATTATCATTCAAGACACTTAAAAAAGAGCAGACCGATAATGATAAATATACACAAAATGAAAACACAAACTGCTATTTGACACTACTATTGGTAATGTCTGTGCTGTGTGAAAGCACCTTTGAAAAGAGCCTATGCGGCAAGAGATAAGTGTCTAAAGATTCAAAATGAATCAACAGTATTGGATAACAATATAATTCTCAACTCAGAAGCTGCCTCAAGATTAGGTGCATCTTCAGTTAATGTAACAGGAAAAAAAAGGCAATGGATTTTATTTTATTAATTGCATCCACTCACAAATCGACCTAAGGTCACCAGATGTGTAGACACAATGAGATTTTCGTTGTTGTTTATAGTCTTTAATTGAAGTGATGATAAAAGAAATAGATCTATTTAAAAACAAAACCAAACAGCTATTTCGGTCTAGATTAGGAGGTGGCACCAGGTGTGGGGTTCACATTTTGAGTGGCCACCTGCGGTGCAACTTCGATGATCCGGGGCTTGTCTATGATTCGGGCCGTGCGGTTGCCCTTCTCTACGATCCCAATAATCCATGCTTGGTGACCTTCTCCGTATTTAGGGGACTTTATCTCTGCACAGAACCGAGCTGCTTGCTCACGTGGTAAACAGATTAAAAGGCCTCCTGGGAAAGGAAAGAAGAATTATTAACTATGATAATATGTTTTTCTACACAGATTATGTTCAGCAACATCTCCGTTTCTGCCTTTATACAGCTACCCCTTCTGTTCCACTGAGAACCCTTCTCTATTCCATACATTAAACTGTAACTTAACCCATTTCTTGGTAAATAACTTTATCTCAATAACCTATGTGGTAGCTAGTTTTCTAATGCCACACTGAGAAAAATGTTTAAAAACAAAATCAAACGAGTCTCACATATTGTATTTTATTCATCTAAAATTATGATCAGGAAAGAACATAAACCCCAAAATAAATTAGGTCCTAGTCTTGGGTTGTCATTATCTTCAAAACAGAAAAAATATCCAATCCAGCAAAAATAAACCTTCATTGCTATTTCAGTAGCTAGGACAGATACAGTTATGTATATGTACATAGAACTAACACAATCAGGGGATAATAATACTATACTTTTACAAAAAAGAAAATCTCATATTTGAATATGGGAAATACAATTTCTTGGCAATATAAATTCATTCAACATTTACTCCATGCCCACCAGGGGGCAGTGGTGGCCCATGAGGGGGCAGGCACTGTTCTAGCCAGGGAACCAACAGCTTAACTGCCCTTACTTACGGAGCTTATTTTTGTTTTTTCAGAGTCCTTCTATATAACCTTATTTGTGGATGGACTGTGGGAGCTTTTATAACTGCTGATGACCAAGTGCACCCCAATCTGATATAATTATATTATTTTTTTGGTTGGGGGGAGGGGTGGGGAAAATGAAGAGGGGAGTCAAACTAGGCAGGGATTTTTTTTTTTTAAATTCCATGTGATTCCACTATTCTGTCTGAGTAAGCAAACTACTGAGTTACATTGGAAAGAAAAGAGACAAGAGA
>PVHY01028836.1:0-14848 GCA_004024945.1 Uropsilus gracilis | reverse complement strand
GGAGGGGAAGGAAAAAGAAGGGGAGGGGAAGAGGAGGAGGGCAGGGGAGGGCGAGGAAGAAGAGAGAGAACTCATGTGCACACTGGGATTCATTATAAGTACATTAATCTCACTCAGGAGGGTTCCACCATCATAAACTAAAACTAATTAGCTCCCAGAGACCCCACCTCCTCATACTGTCACATTGGTGACTGAATTTCAGCATGTGAGTATGAGGGAAACACAAACATTCGGTGCATAATAGTTTCCTTTGCCTTGGGCTTCCAGTTGGTTGGGCCAGTGGCAGGTGGGCAGGATGTGGAGAGGAGGGTGAGCCCAGAATACTCTCCCAATCCCCCACCCTGCCTAGCCACTGTGAGGACCACCAACAGCCACCAGCGCTGACCAGCAACCCTCCCAGAGTGGTCACTCCCAGTGGGTTGTGTGGCCATTCTTGATCTGCTCCCCGGGTATCGTATCTTGATTCTTCATATCTTGATTCTTCGGAGTCTCCAAATTCTGGCCACTCTTCTGTAAGGAACCCCTTCATTACACACTCCTCGGTTTCCAGGTTTTGGTGTCTCATGTTTCTTGCTTGGAATCTGTTAGAAAGCATCCAGGTTCAATTTTCTCATTTATAGGTTTGACGTCATCATTCCCTCGTATGTAGTGAGAGTGAGGGATTAAGTGAGAGAATATCTGGCCTGGCACATTGCAAGGGATAACAGACAGTAAACAGTATGATGGTCACGGGGGTCTCCCTTGCCCACCCCTCCCCCCCTTTAATTCCTCCAGGTTGAGAAGTCAGTTATTCTGAAACAATGGATCATTAACTGGTAGTCCATAGTCCAGAGTTCAGCTGTGCAGGTGTTTAGTAGGCCAGCACATCTTTTAAAATATCAGAAAGTATGAAATGCAGATTCTAGCTTCTCCTGCACATTTTGAGGTTCTGTCAAAATTTGTTCACAATCACATGACAACTCTGTAGAACTGAGGGCAGATTGCCTCTTTTAGACAGGCTCTCTACTTAGCTACAATCCCCACCAATCCCCATTATCCACCCACTGACTATCACCATTACATTTCTTGCCCAGTCCCGTAAGCACTGCAAGGTTTTGGCTGCTGATCTAATGATGAACTCCTAGAGGGTGAGCATCTTAACTAACCTATTCTTATATGTGTGAAACCAAATCAGTAGTACATTTTACTTAAATAAGCAATTTTACACTCAGATTTTGGTCCCCAGACTTTCCACCGCAGCCTCCACCCACTCATACTCTACCCATCTGCTGAGATACCCATTCAGCGGAACCAGGGTGCAGAGAGACAATATAGGAGTGCAAAGAGGGAAGGAGAAGGAGCAGGAGGAAGAGAAGACTGATAATATAGGTGAACAGTGTGGGTAGGCAGGTACACCATCTAGGCACTGAGGAAATCGTTTTTATTTTTATTTTTTTAGTCTTATAGGATGTAGCCCTGGTTGGCTTTATAAAGTAGCCCAGAACCTCCTCACCCCTGTCATTACCTAGTCAGAGCTGAATGCTCTCCAGGTTTGCGTGGTTGACTCTCCTGAAGCTGTGAGCACCGCCCGTCCACTTTGCTGCCCAGAGTTAATCACCCTTCCCTCGTTCTGTGCCAGATGGCTCCGGCTCCCGGCTCGGGCCACCCAGGCCCAGCTCACCCTTCTGAGCTAATGGGGAGACAAAAACCCAACAGCTGCCGCTTACTCGTTCCTGCCTGCCTTTAAAAACATACAACTAAAAAGGTTCAGGCCTGGTGTCCTATGACTCCCTGCCTAATAGGGACCTGGAAATGCCAGCCTTAGTGATTATGCCAGCAGGTGCTGGGACGCCAGGCGTGCACCTGTCACCGGAAAGAGAATGGACCATATTCAATTGTCTCCCTGCCATTTCATGCAAACGGATCTTTCAAGCTGCTTTCCCGTGGGTGGGGGCGGCACCTCACCAGTGGCTCACAACAGTGGCGGGGGCACGGGAGGGAAACAGGCGAAGAGCTGTCAGCCTCCCTGGAAGCTCAGCGGGCCCAGGGGAGGGATCGTAGGTGGAGAAAGCCAAGACAGTTAGGGAGCAATGGTGGGGCCTCAGGCTCTCTGGGGTCCAAGTGTTCTGCCTGGTGATTTAGTTGCCTTCTGGCTGCAGACAGATACTCCGTCTGCCTGCGTGTGTTTCAGCAGCAGGTGCCCTGAGGGGATGGAGAAGAGGGTACGTCTGGGTCCAGAGTACCCCGTTTCCAGGCCTGAGGAACCCTTTCAATATAAATTTCCAAGGGGGTAAAGGGCAGGGGGAGGATCAGGCCTACCTCGTCTGCAGTGAGGGCTGGGTTGTTTTCCCTTTTTTATTAATCATGTTCTTGCTTACATATTTATATATATAAATATATTAATATATAATATGTATTAATATATAATATATTAATATATAATGTATATAATATTATATATTATATATTATATATTATATATTATATGCTATATGCTATATATTATATATTATATGCTATATTATATAATATTATATTATATATTATATTATATAATTGTATATTATATAATATATTATGTTATATATAATATATATTAATATATAATATATAAATATATTATATTTATATATGCATATATATAGATATATACATATATAAATATATTAATATATAATATATATAAATATATTATATTTATATATATACATATATATAAATATATTACACCATTGCATCTCCCAGGGTTCTCCCTCCATCTTATCCCCCGTGAACCTTCATGCTGATGTCTTTTTGTTCTCCCTTCCCTAATTTCTCCCTCTCCGTGGCTGCTAGCCCCAGTTCTGTTGTCAGCGTATTTTAACTTTTTCTTGGTCTTTCATTTGTGACTCCTATATCCCGTCTAGAGGTGACACCATCTGGTGTCTGTCTTTTTCCTTCTGACTTATTTCTGCTAATGTAATTCCCTCCAGGTCCATCCATGTCATCACAGGTGTGTCCTAGTTGTCAGTTTTGATTGCTGAATAGTATTCCACTGTGTACATAGACCACATCTTTTCCATTCCTCAGTTTGGGGGCATTCGGGTTGTTTCCATATCCTGGCTGTGGTAAATAGTGCTGCGATACACATCCGAGTGCAGGTGTCATTTTGAATTGGTGCTTTGGTCTCCTTGGGGTAGATTCCCAGTCGTGGGGTTCCTGAATCTGACACCGGGTAGTGATGCAGTTAAGAATTGTATTGGCGCCAAAATACCCTGGTGCGTAGAGTCTGAAGGACCCCATGCAAGTTTGTCTGTTCCCAACACAGATGCTGGTGTTTTTGTGGCTGCTTCATGAAATGGAGGTCTCCTCTCTCTAAAGGAACAGGGTAGAATGAAGCCCCAATCACAGGACTCCCCCTCTGGCCTCCTGGTTACATGTGAGCTCAGACATTCAGCCCCAGGCACCACGCTTACTGGTAACCACAGTGAGTGGCGACACAGGCCTCTTCCTCACCCCAAGCAGCACGGTGCCTTCTGAACCTCTTGTCAGCAGCTTCCTATCTGAATGGTTACCACTTACTTGTCAAGGGCTCGGTCCCCCTAGATCCGAGACCCTAAGGACACTGCCCACGGGTGTGACACACCCAGAACAGCTGATGTTGTGTCTGCATCTGCAGTAGCTGCTGGGCCTGTTTGTACAGGTGAACAACGGGGTCTGTGTTTTATGATCATTTCCAGCACATCCCTAGGAACAAACACAAATGTCAATGAGTGAAAATGTGGGTAAGTTGGGGCCTTTTCTAGGACAGCAGGTGCAGAGGGCTGTAAGGGGGCCGGTGTTAGGAGTATGTTGGTGACCTTGTACTGGGGAACCAGGCCCCTGGCAGACGGGAAGACAGAGAGACTGTGTGGGATGGTTTTCACCAGCCAAAACACCAAGGGCACCTGACTGCAACCTAAGGTCACCCCCGAGTTAAAGGTCTCTCTCACAGCTGCCCTGCATTTGCCCCTCTGGCTGGGTGGCCTGAACCATAGGTCATTGTCACTTTATGGAAATGACTTGTGTGATGAGAGTCACATGCAAATTAATGTAAGTAGCTAGAGGAGCCTAATGACCTCTTGTGGGATATTTGAGTCTGGGGGGGGCGGTTTGTGTTGTTTGTACTGAATAAGATCCCAAGGGGATGGGCAACTGCTAGCTTGCACTGGGGGGGGGGCAGAACCTCATTGACTGAAATTAAAAGGGGTGACCCTGCCTCCGATAACAACATGGAGACTTAGCGCATTTCATTCTGCTCATCTCTGCCGCACCCCAGTCCTTGGTGCAACCGGGGCACCCTAGGAGAGGCCAGTGACACTTTGAAAAGCCAGGCCCAAGAGCCAGCAGGACTCTGTGTTGGGGGGTGGGTGGGGGGCCCTTGCCCCCACTGGGTATTTGCAAGGAGGGTCTGACTGCTCAGGCAGGGGAGTTACTGCATCATGAGAGACGGGCACCTGTGTGCTTGTGTCAGGTGTGTGTGTGTGTGTGCATGCGTGTGCGTGCACACATCACGATTGGTTTGGAACTTGCTTGCATCGTAACATCCAACCTGGTGGTGCCTGCATCCACCGCCTGGGCTTGACAGTTAACTGCCCCAAAGAACCTCAGCATGGTGAATCACCAGATGATCTTAAGTCAGTTTGCGGACCATATCTAAAAAAATGAAGCACCCTTAGGTGTTAGGGTGAGATGAAAGGTGGCACCTCTGAGGACAGGTCTCCCCAGAACCTGTGACTTCATTTGGAAACAGGATCTTTGCACATGCCATGAGTTTAAGCATCTCAAGATCTAATTGCCCTGGAGTATCCGGGTGAGTCCTGAATCCAGTCCTACGTGTCCTTACAAAAGACAGGAAGAGCAGCTGAGAGGCAGAAGAGGAGGCTGTGTGAAGGGGGAGGCAGAGTGTGCAGTCAGGTGGGCTCACACCAAAGGCACCTGGAGCTTGAAGAGGCAGAGAACAGCTTTCCGGAGTCTTCGGAGGGTGCACGAGAGAGTCCCGGATGTGAGGGAATCAGCATATGCAGAGCAGCCTGGGAGGGCGGCCTGGGCAACAATGGACAGGGAACTTGGCCTCCTACCAGCCACTAAGTCCTAATCGAAACGACCTCCTCCGAGCAGAGGCCCGCAGTCCGGGAGGTGCTCTTCCCGGCTTATCTGCAGTTGACTTGCAGAAAAGTGCTACATCCTCTCGGACTCAGAATACCACAGAGCATCATTCACCATCTTCGTGGTATTTACGGCTCCACATTTTTAGAGCAACAGATGAATACTAAATTAGAGACTTGTTCTAGAAACACAGTGATGGGCGCGCTCGCCACACACAAACCGGGCAACGTGCTTTGCCAAGAGGGAGCAGGCGGGGATGTCCCAAGACCGCACTTTCCTGAAGCACAGGGGTCCCCAGCCTCAGCCTCCCAGATAGCTGGGATTACAGGCATGCACCCCTATCCCCAGCTATTTTTTGAGACTAGATCTCTCTTGAGGACTCAAGCAATTCCTAGTCCCGGCCTCCCTTTGTGGGCCGGGAACACCGAGCCCAGCAGATCTTTTTAACGTTTAAGAATCAGGTTATAGTGAAAAATCCTCTTTTACAAAGTATTTAGCAAAAGTTCTTCGGAGGCAGTTTCCCTCCCACAGACCACTTAACCGAACAAGCTTCTTTGTTTTAGCATCAAGAGTGATGTGACACGGGTGTGTGTTTCAAGGACAAATGATGATGGGAAAATAGATCACTGTATTTATCTTCAATGATTACCATGAGAGGATAATGCGATCATTTCTACCGAATCATTAAATCAAAAAGGTGGCAAAATCGCCTGTAAATTGTATATGCAAATTGCCTTTGATAACACCAACAGGCAATTGCCTCTGGGATCTAATAATAAGCAAATATTTGAGGTTTGCCTCGCAGCAGCATGGACTTATGAGGGCCAATGTGAAACATAAAAGTGAGGTTTGGGAAGAACTTGGATGACAACGACCGTCATTAACAGGACAAGAGCGCAACGATGACCTTGCTGTTCAGCGCGGTGGGCGATTTTCTGAGGATTTTGTTTATGAGACAATTTTGGCTCCTACAACAGCTCCAAGTCTTCCTCTAAAATGTGAAGCCTTTTAAGCCAATTTATGACTAGTGTTCATGATGAATAGGAGCCAACATTACTGCATCTTGGCCACCCACGTGGAAAACAAACTCCCTGTGACAAGCACATGAACGGTTCTGGGGGCAGTTCAGGCTTCGATGACCGAGGTGACAGCAGTCATTATGGTAGCTGGGTGGTGCTTTGACTGGCAGCTCTCCCTGGGGTGTGGGTGGGGTGGGGGAGGCCTGGAATGCCAGGAAAGGCCACGGTGCCCTTTCCGGAGGGAGTAAGGGATCAGGAGATGCAGAAACATACTCATGGGCAGGCACATCCCCGTGCACCTCCAGGAGTGCTTGGGTAAGCTGAGAAAATACAGGAAGAGAGTATAGGCACGTGTGTGCCCGCCTTCCCTCTGGATACAGGGATTCTCGCGATGCGGAAGCACGATTTGCTTCCTGTGGCTGCCCAACCTTTGCAGCTTTTCTATCGGAAGTATTGAGGCGCTGCAGTCATTGGTGGCAGATTCTGGTCACTTAAGGCTCAACCTGAGAGCTGGGTGGGAAGACAACTGGACTGCAACCATCCCGATCCGGGTAGGATCATCAGTTCTAGCAGCTGAAGAACATGTGGGAGCCCTGGGGGCTGGGGGTTCTACAGCTTTAATGCTCTTAGGAAACCAGGGGACAATAATGCTCACAGCACCAGGCAGGGATGCTGATCAGTTGTATGGCAGGTAGGCAGGCATGTTTGGGGGGGGGGGGGCAGGTGTCAACTGTATGGCAGGCAGGTGAGTTCCCCAACCCCCTCAGAAATCCTCACACTCTTTCCCTGGCTCTCCATCTGGCATTCTCTTGTGTTCTCTCCTTTCCTTCCCCCAGGGTGACATCACCCTTTCATCCCCTCCCTCCTAGATCTAGATGAGGCCACTCACGCATGCACGCACCCACTGGCCCAGGCATGTGCAATCATGGTGAGGGCGCAAATCCATAGGTGCTGATCATAGAGGCCAATGGTGGAAAACTCATGCAGTCTAGAGTGACCCAGCACTCAGATAACTGTAGATGTTCTGTGAGTCTCGAAGAAGGCCACCTGCACACAGGAACCGGAGGCGGTGGATTTCTTCCAGTGGTGGAAGAGGTCAGACACAGGTGGGGAGTAACCGCAGGGTGGCCAGCACCCAGGGAGTGTGACAGTGTGACAATGTGGCAGGATGAGGCTCAGAGATGGAAACCGAGGTCAGTCATAGTCAGACCCGTCCCCTGCATGTACGGCAGGAAATAGTAATATGTCAGCATGTCTCTCTTGCACGTACACCAGATAATGGTGACATGGAGGGTTAAATTCTTCCTTAAAGCAGGTGCTCTCAAGGTCCTGGCTCAAGTATTTGTTACACTTAAGGGGTGATGGGGCTGGAGGAAGCAGACAATGATAAGAGCTTGACTCACATCTTTGGTTTTTTTCGCTCTGTATCTTGCTTTGCGAATATAAGCCCTTTCTTTCCTAACAGTGGGCACTGCTCTCTGCCTGCTATTATGGGGGAGACAACCCCAGCCAGTTAATAAAGAATCTAATTAGATTTAAGAATTTAATTAGACTCAAGACTCTGGTCTCTGCCTAGGGGGTGACCTCGCTACAGGAAAACTCATGGTCAGCCTCTGAGATGCTGCCGGTCTGTTCTCTGCCACCTTGTTCCTCCGCTGGTTTATCCCTAACACGTCTCCATCCCTTTCAGTCTTGTCATCCTGGATGTTGAGTTACATGTCTCTTCTGACTCATTCACCCATTCAGGCTCTGTTGCGAAGGTTTGAAACCTCTCTCCCTGACAGGGAACCTTCTTTTATTCAAATATTCCTCCCACTCATGAGAAACAAAACATTATTCAATTACAAACTATTCAAAAAGCTCTCATTTTTCTACATACTTATCACAGGCACCCATGATTTCATTAAGTACAGTCCTTTCTGGGTTGCTGTTCCAAACTGCAGATGTGGAAGTGGAGATGGGGAAAGGGTCTTGACCTGGGTGAAGCCATGTTGCTTGTCAGTGGCTGGACCAGCTTTGAGTGAGCATGAGATTCCATGTCCATAATCTCGCTGGGGGTCACCATGCCCTGACTGTGGGGCTTTCAGTCCCCATGTATCTTATCTTTCATTAGTTAATCAAATTAATTAAATTAATTAGATTTAACTAATTCCCTTTATTAATTAAGGAAAGAAGAGAACACAATTATCTTTTCTGCTCGGTCAGAATATACCGAAATTCTGCTTGGCTGTCCCATGGGTTCTTGGGTGACCCACAGGAAAAGAAGTTGCCCCGTGAGGCCACACACACGTATTTCTCTCATAGACCGAACCTCGGGGGAGACGTGCCTCACAGAGCACACGCATCTTCTGAGGGCCTGTGACTGGCACCTGCAGGGGGCTGCACTCTGGGTGGAGGAACTTGAGCTGGTCAACAGATAGACCGGGACCAGGTGGGGGTCTCGGTGACATGGGTCCTGCTGTTCCTGCCATAGAGGAGTCTCCTGGGACATGGACTTTCTGTGCTGAAGCTGGATGAATCATGAGCAAATTGAAATGGACCGGTCACTCTAGTTAGAATGTATGTGCCCAGTCACCTCAGTGACAGGAAAAGGCACCTACCTGCCTGAGGACTCTGACCTGTGAGCCAATGGTCATTTGAAAGCAGAGAGGGAAGCCAGCCCATGAGGACAGGGCTTTGAGGAGGCTGCAGCCTCATAGAGGTACCGCCTTTCTTTCACGGGGGCCATCTCTGGCCCGCTAGGGAGGACAGGGGAAAAGGGTGCATATCTGTGATGTTGAAGACCAGTGAACCATTCACCCACAGCCATTCTTCCTCCCACTCTCCATGAGCTCTGGCCTGAGCGCCCCTGTTTCCTAGAGCCCCTGGGCGGTCACTAGTCCTCTTGTCCACAGGGCCACCATCCCCCTAGGCAGGAGCACAGGCATTTCAGGGTTTGGGTGCAGCCTGGCTTCTGAATGATGCCCTCCAGCCTCACCCGCTCTTCCTAGGAAGAGACTCTTCTCTGACGTGTTCCTGGGTTCTGACTCACGAGCCCATGACCTCTTCGCACCCCTTGGGTGTGTTCAAACAATGCTGACATCTGAGTGGACCTGGCTCTGAAGAACCTGGGCCTCCTGCCCCACCTGCAAATGCCCCAAGAGCAAGAACATTCCTCCCAGAAAGCACTGCCCCCTGTCAGCCCCTGTGCCACGCCACCTCACCTGGCACTTGCTGGGCCATGAATGACTCAGCCAAGGTCTGAACCAGGTTCCCGTCCTGACACCAACCCTCCTGCTTTGTGTCCCTGCAGCAAGGTCCTGCACCTCCGTCCCCATTCCCTTCCTTAGAAAAAAGGATCCTGGTCCCACTGATATGTGGAATTTAGAGACTTCAAACAAAAGGACAAGAAATTGTAAACGCTAGTGAAATCATGTAGCAAAACAAAACCAAAAAAGCAGGGTACTTAATTAAACTTACACACAGGAGCAGCTGATCCTTTAAGCCCAGTTACTCCTTAAGTTTGTCCCAGCCCACGCAAGCAGTAGCGAGACCACGCTAACCTTAAGAAGAGGCAAAAACAGATTTACCTATTAAAAGACAAAAGAGACAAGAATCTCTGAACATACTATGGACCCCTTGATTATCTTCTCAACCAGTTCAAAAACTGCACATGGGTCCTTAGCCATTTATGTCCATAGAGTGGCAGCTGTCCCACCTTCAAGCCAGATGAAGAAACCAAAATGGTATCATTGATCCTCCTTCAAAGGGGGGAGATTCAAATCCAATGAAGAAACCAGGACAGTGTTGTCAATTCTCCTCCAAAAGACACAGCTTCAAGATTCTTTCAGCTTCAACCCTAAAATGGCCCAAAACCAGCAAGACTAACTTGATACATCAGCAGCAACCACTTCAGATGTTTCAGGATGAAACAGCAACACAGCAAGTTCACTTCAGGTCTCCAGACAATTACCAAACTTTGCAGTTTCAAAGTTAAAACAAGTTTTCAAGCACCACATTCCAGATCACAGTGCGGCTTCCTTCCCTGCCCTCCTGCCACACATGGCAGCGGCAGCTCCGAGGCCTCCAGCCTCCCTGCTGCTCCTCTGCTCTCTTCTCCATGCCTTTATTTCTCTGTCTGCTCCTCCTTAAATCCCCTCACATTGTTCTCTTCCAAGAAAGCTTGGCTTCCCTTCTCCAAGTCTCCACCCACCAGGACACAATGGCTGCTATTCCTATGCACCATTACAATGCTGGGGGCCATGTCTCCCCCCAGTTTCACCACCACACCCCTATCACTAGCACACTGACTATAGAAATGAAATATCCAGCAAAGGAAAGAGAGGAGTGGGGTGGAACAGGGCAGGGAGAAACACAAGGGAAAACAGGAATGGAGTGATGTGGTGGTACGAGAACTCTGAGGATGTCAACAATGTAAAACCAATAAATTTTTAAAAAGGGTGAAGATCGTCAGTTTTCTATTTACCACAATTAAAATCAACTAAGAAGTGAAAGGAAAAAAAGGAGAGCAAGGCTGGTAATTCAGGCACCAGATTAATGGGCAGTGGAAGTTAACATGTGGAAGTGTTTTGGACAGTCTGGAAAGAAGTAGATGCTGAATAAATAAGTGTCTGTGCATATCATTTTTGTTCATCCTGACTGCTTATTATCCTTATGGGCATTCTCACCACTTTCTGTAGAAAATGAGGTTCATTCCCATACTCTGTGTAGAAGTATCCTGTGTAGAAGGCGCAGAAGGGTAGGCTTTGGGAGTGTGTCAGTTGCAACATGATGTGATCACCGGAGTGTTGGTTCCCTGGTCTTCAAACTGGGCTGGAAGTTCGCTCTGTGGAGTTCAAAGAGGTAACACACGGCCGGTCCCTCCCCACAGATCCTATGTAATTCGTACCCCTCCTATAGCAGCATTACATGACTGCCCACGGACCTGTTTATTACTATAATGAGCCCTGGAGGACTCCCAGAGCTCAGTCCAGCACCAGGTGTGAGGGGGTTGCAGCCAATGACAGGATGACTCCTGGCTCCACAGGTATGTGCTTGGTGAGTGCTGAGTTATGATTAACCTTCCAAGGTGACAGAACCAGCTAGTGGCCCTGGGGACTGAGGTTGATATTTGACTCCTTACGCCAATGAGCAAAGTTGCTTGACCTGGAAAATTGTTGGGAAAGAGACTATACAATGTGCTATCTTCAGTTCATGTGCGAAAGTAACACTTGGGTCAAGGTTGTATCCCACAGTCGAGTCATCTTTCTGTTTTCCACATGGAACCAGCAGTGCATTGTGCCTTCTCAGCATGCCGTTTCAGTGCACTTGGGATGGGCTGTTGGAAAGAGGGTCTTATGAATGAAATTGGGTATAAAACCAAAAAAGCATTATAAGTTGATTAAACTTACAAATGGGAGCAGTTGGCTCTTTACATCGAGCCACTCACCAGGTTCATCCCAGCCCCTGCAGGCAGTAGTAAGACCGCACTAACCTTAAGAGGAGGTTACAGATTTACTCATTAAAAAGGCAAAATATGTATGATGTCGCCTGCCTGTAAACGGCAGCCTAAGAAGCTGCGGCCAGGGCCAGGGATGGTGGTTCGAGTCCCACTCATGGCAACATAGCATGACCTACTCCAAAAGAATAATTGCTGGGTGTGGTGGCATGCACCTGTAATCCCAGCTACCTGGAAAGCTGAGTCTAGGGATTGCTTGAATCTGTGGTACCCTGGGCAACATGAGCCTGCAGTTCCATGGGCAAAACTAACGAGACCTAGTCTCAAAAAAAAAAAAAATTAAATTAAAAGACAACATAGACAAGAGTTACTGGGGATTCAAGGGACCTCTTTGGTAATCTTACCAACCAGTTCAATCTCTAGTCCAAGCTGCAGATGGGTCTTTCAGCCACATGTGTCCATAAAATGTTGGCTGTTCCACCTTCAAATCACATGAAGAAACCAAAATGGTGTCGTTGATCCTTCTTCAAAGGTGGGAGATTCAAATCCAATCAAGAAACCAAGATGGTGCTTTCGCTTCTCCTGCAAAAGGCACAGCTCCAATATTCTTTCAGCTTCAACTCTAAAGTGGCCTGAACCCAGTAAGATTCACTCGATACAACAGCGGCAACCACTTCATTCAGACGTCTCATGATAAAAATAGCAATGCAGCAAATTCTCTTCAGGTCTCCAGACAGCTTCAAAGCTAAAGTAAGTTTTCAAATACCACATTTCTAAGTCAGTTCACACAGGTCACAAGTATTCTCCACCATGCTTCCCTCATCAGCCCGGGCTGGAGATGGAAGCCCACAGTATGGTTCCTTCCCTGCCCTGCTGCCCCACATGGCAGCAGCAGCTCTGAGGCCTCCAGCCTCCCTGCTGCTCCACTGCGCTCTCTCCTCTTCCCCACTTACTCTCTCTCCTTAAATCCCCCCCCCCACTTGTTACTCTCATGAGAAGCCTTGGCATCCCTTCTCCAAGTTTCCGCCTGTCAGGGCGCAATGGCTGCTATGCTAATGCAGCACCACCATATGCTGGGTGCCACAAACTCCCAATTTCACCACAACCCCCCTATGCTAAGGACAGCTTTCAGGACCATCAGCATCTTTCAGGTGAGTTCAGACTCCTTTGTGGTTAAATTGCCCTCACTGCTGATGTGTATGCATCTATCTAACACTCCTTTCTTCAAATGGAAGACATCACTAATTGATGATGCTTAAAATTTCAAACCAAGATCGAGAAGTGGAAATGGACAGGGCACAGATGCCATCAAGCTGGACATTTCCTGAACGAGGACATCCTTCTCCCGGTAGATACTGACATGTGGTCATCTGGTGGCGATGGCAGCTGTGTCCTGGGAGCAGACAGCTGCTTGTCCCTGATGCAGCTTTGAAGCATTTCTAAAACTAGAAAAGAAGCATGACTGGTCCATTTTTCTTATCACAGGCTTGTACCCTGAGCTATTCATTTTAGATAAAACTTTCTAGAGGAGCTTGGTGCAGAGTGAATGGTCCGTGTTAAATTAGAAAACACAGAGTCAACCAGAATAGCTTGCGCCTGCAACGTGGCATGGAAACGCTTCTCATACAATTCTAGAAATTCAAACACCCGGTCCAGTGTTTTGAAATGACAGTGCTCCCTTGACAGTTGAGATGGAATATGGAAGGGAGCGCAAACGTCTTCCGAAAGAATTTGAAGTAGCAGCCTTTGATTTGAGCTCTAAATGTTTGTCAGTCTGGACAGTGATTCTTGCCAGCCTCCCCACGCTGTCGTTTATTTTGCCATCTTGATGCTCTCAGTTATTCTGTTTCTCATTTAGTGAAGATGGAGTTCCTAATCCTTCTGGCTTATGTTGGCCTCTCCAGCTTGATTTAACCGGAACGGCAGTGATGGCTGGCGTGCAGAATTTAATCGGGAAGGGAAATAGCTAATGACGTATGTTATCCTAGGCAGCCAGGGAAGGCCTGGGGAAAGGCTCCATCTGTAAACCTCAGTCAGAGCCACATGTCCGAGCCCAGAGTATCAGCCTGCAGGGAGAACTGTGCGGCTAACGTCAAGGACTCTGTCAGGAAGTCACTGTAGACAGTCCCAGGCTCTTACCTACATTGTTCCTTCTGGGTTCCTGGAAAAATGATGTTAAATTTGGGGGGCAAAAAAAAAAGAAGAGTGACATGGGTGTTGCCTTCTAAACAGGACCTCGTAATCATGAGCCAGCGGAGCTGCGAACAGTCCCCTGGTACGAATTGTCCCCTGGTGCTGGCCAAGGGTCCACCCTGTGTAGCCCGCAGGAGAGCCACGCCTGACCTCTTCGGCCCCTCCAAAGCTCTGGGCTCCTGCCTCTCTCCACCCTCATCTCCGTTCTCTCACTTTGTCTGCACACAAGGAAGTGTCCATCCCCTCATTAGATAGTCACAGCCCCAGATGTGAGCATCAGTGGCCTCCTGGACAGGTCACCTGATGACTAGGGTCACACACACCTGGGGACTCAGTGATCAAGGCGCACAGGTGTCAGCCAGGTCAGCGGGTTGGGGGTCTGCAGTCAAGTAGGCTCAGCAAAGATCAGTGCCGTGGGCCTTGGGTCACTCCTGAAGACCGGAGGACGGGCTTGGAGCTCCTGTGGGAAGCTGGAGGGAGAGTTGAAATCCTCTAGCTGGGGGTTGACACGGGAGGGGATGTGGAGGGTTGGCAGGAGGTCCGTGTGGACAGGGTGGACGGGGCAGGGCAAGGCAGGCTGAGCCCCTGGACGAGCCGGGTCTGTCTGCATATGGACTGTGTTGGATCCTCCCGAGTGTGGACCAGGGGCCGGGCCCGGGGGCTGGGTTTGCGCTCTAGAAGAAGCCAGAGCTTCTTCCTCTGCCCAGGAAAAGGTCAGCCTTGGGGCTGTAGCCGAAAAGTCCCAGGTTCTGTGATTGGACCCGCCAGGCTGGAGATCAGGTAGCCCTTCCCGGTGGTTGTTGGCTGGGCTGTGCCAGAGAACTCAGGCTGGCTTCCGGGAGCATTTCATCGTTGGGGGCTGGTTTCACTGGGAGAGAAATGATGCAGGAGTTTGTGAGTTTGGAGCAGAACAAGCAACTAGTAAGTGGCAAAACATCGGCTGGTGGACATTTTCTTGGAATCAATGTCAGCAGTTTTAAAAGTAAATGAAATGCTTGGTGTTAGCCAAAAGCGTGTTTCAGGATGCTAAAGCCAGAGCAAAAGAAAGGTATGCCACGCTATGGTGAACCCATGGGAGGAGGGGGAGGGGAAG
>PVHY01028835.1:0-14862 GCA_004024945.1 Uropsilus gracilis | reverse complement strand
TGCTGCCCAGGGTACCACGGACTCAAGCCATCCCCAGCCTCAGCTTCCCAGGTAGCTGGGATTACAGGCGTGCGCCACCACGCCCAGCTGTTTTTTTGGAACCAGGTCTCACTACGGGCCCCAGGCGGGACTCGAACCACGATCCCTGGCCCCGGCCGCTTCATAGGCTGAAGCTTACAAGCACGAGCCACCGTGCCCGCCATGCCCAGTTTAAAACTATTTCATCTAGAAATCAAAAGGCATTTCATACTTGATTGTTTCATTTATAGTAAATGTAAATACAATATTATTAGTAAGTGGAAGGTGTGGATGGTATTTAGAAAAGACAAGTGGACTATAATCAACCTCAATGTATATAGTAAGAATAATCAATACTGAAAGTAAGTTTGGAAATGCAAACTAAAGTAAGATCTAAAAGCCAAGGACTGCCACTGAGATCAGTATTACATCATCATCTCTGTAAGTAGTACAGTCAAAACAAGAACAAAAGTATTCTAGAGAGCTGCCCCTAGAAGACACTTTTTTTTTTTTGGTTAACAAAGGAAAAATTCTGCTCTATTGGTACTAAGAAAGTTAATGTCAGACCATAAAACACATGCCAGCAAGGAAACAAGTAAAGCAGCTCCTCCATAGATACCTTGTAATGAACCCAGTCAACAGCATCTCTTACATCTTGGAACATACTTCGGTAAGACATGAAGAGGTCCCCATCTTTAAATCCTGTTTCACAGCTACAGAAAGATGAAAAGAACATGACAGGGAATTCAAGTGAGAGTAAATAAAATGAACATAAAATATTGCCCAGGGGACCCAAAGGTTCCATTATCACATGGACAAAGGCTGTAGCTAATTAGGAAATAAGTACTCCCTAGTGAAAATCCATTTTGACCATTAGAGATGACTATCATGTTTAATGGAATACAGTAATTGTGAGCACATACAAAGTGATAGAAGAAATACTGAATGGAAGCTAAAAGGCCAGTTCCAATAGCAGGTTCTTTTATTCATCACTTTTAAGAAACAGGTTCCCATCAAAGAAATTTTTAAAGCTTAAAATTGGTAATTTATATTCTCTCCACTCTGACTTTTCTGTTATCTCCAGGTACAGAGTTACTGCCTATTTTCTATTTAGCTTAGTGACTCAATGCCTCATCAAATTTAGTACTTTCAAGTGGTAAGGCCTAAAGAGGGTAAGACATTAGCAAACTCTGGCACATTTGGTTGAACTTTCAGAATTGGTTATACAGGCCAATAATTTGTTTAAGACTTAAGCAAAATTTTACTTCAGGGATGATAAACACTATTTAGTTTTCAATCAAATCTTCCTGGACCTGAGAATGAAACTAAATTACCATCCCTGAATGGCTCCTGGGTAGCTGCTGTGAAATGAGTTGGGGGGTTTTAGTGTAATTCTGCTTGGACAGATAATCATCACACAAACCTCCCACTCAGTTGTCACAATTAGCACCTCTGCTGGCCGTCTTCATTCCCAGTAGAAGCCAATCAGAAGTGGTCCCTTCCAAACATGGCTGCAGCACACTGGCAAGGAGAGGGGGCCGTGTGGGAGGTGAGAGCCTGCATGGAGCTGCTGGTGCTGTCCCATCTCTCAGGCTGGCAATGTGGCATCTCTCACTAGCACTAAATTCACTTCAGAAAAGCAGAAAAGACCTACAATGGCCAGTTCTCTAAAACCCTGTACATTAATTTTAAAAATCAATTGAAAAATAAGTTATAATATATATATATATATACACATACCTGGTGTATCTGGGACAATTAGTAAAAAAATCTACTAGGCAGGCCAACAGGTAGGTTTCTGAAAAATGAAAAATAGGTATTCATAAGCCATAAATGAGGTAACTAAAACTTATTTTATTATCTCCCTTGAGCAAAGACAAACGATCATGGAAAGAAGGGAAAGCATCAGTATATATAACCATAGAATGAGTCTACCTGGTAGGTTGAATAGTGTGTTCAGAATGTAAAATCTTTCAGTGTCATCGCGTTGGATAAATTTATTTGGATACTGCTCTCTAGTTTCTGGTCTGAAAGAAAATATTTTGATTAACATTTTACAACTGTAAGAAATATTCATCATTCAAAAAAAAAATCCACTCAGGTATTCTGGTGACCTCGTGCAAGGCAAAGCTCCAAATACTGCACATGGGGAGCTATAAGCAGTGAACAAGTTCAGGTTCCAGCTTTGAAGAAGTTCTCAGTATGGTAAGGGAGATGATTCAGATTCACAATTATAACAAGACTCTTAAAAATCACAAATACCATAGAGAGCTCCAAAGGGCTATGAGAAAACTGAGGAATGGAAAGCATTTCAACTTAAGGAATGGAGAGAAGCAAATGTGGGAATGAGGAGAGGAAAATCTAGGAAAAATCTATGAAAGTGGTGACATGTGAGCAGTCCTCAAGAGCTAGACAGACCAATTCAGAAACACTCCAACAGAAAAATGGAGCAGGAAAAAATAAAGCTAGACAGATGAACTGAGGCAGATCAAGCTATTATATACTTCATTGAGGGATAACAATGCAGCAGAGGGATAATAGCATCAGAGTTGAACTGTAAAAATAGTAAATTAGCTATTTGAGTACAGGACAAAATGGAGAAAGATACTGTAAAAATGGCAACAAGTTTTTCCTCTCCCTTTTGTAATGTCATTTTGCAGTTTCTCCAATTAAGACTCTCAGTCTATTTCTCCATCCTTGAGTAAGGTTTGAACAGCAACAAATGGGATCTAAGCAGAGACTTGGAAAACACTTGGTGTCCCAAGGCTTGCCTGCTCTTGCTGCACTTTCAACACCAAGCGAATGAGAGTGAGATAACCTGCTACAGGATAAGACTACATGCAGAAATAGAGTGTCCCAGCCAATAGACTGTCAAGTGCCAAACATGAGAGCAAGGTCAATTCCAGATCAGCTGAGCAAACTTACAATTGCTCACCTAACTCTCAGAATTTTGAGCTAAATAAAATGGTCATTGTTTAAAGCTAAATGACACGAGGCAGGGGCTGAGAAATCAGGTGTTTATTGTAATTCAGATGAGAGCAGTAGGGGCCTGTCCTAGAGCAGTGGCAATGGAAATTAATAAGAATAAGAATGTATTCAGAAGATTGCCATGTATTTAGAAGATTGCCATGGTAAAATGAACAGGACCAAGCAACTGACTGGATATGGCAGATGGGAGACATCAGAGTCAAAAGTGATGATACTCACACTAAGGTGCCTCTGAAAGGGTGGTGGTGGTATCATTAACAGAAATATGAAAACTGTTTAAGTATATGTAAGAGTTTTACTTTGGATATATTAACCTCAAAGTAAACAGATTTTTATAGGCAATTAGAAACAAAGGTCAAGAACTTAAAAACAGAGATTCAGACTTGATTACTTGGATGGATCATCTATACACATGTAAAAGATGAGGTCATAAAAATGAGTGAGCTAACACTAGCATGACTGAGAACATTTAGGGTTTGAAAGAAGAAAGTCAGTAAAACGGACATAGTTAAAAGATGAATAGCAACCTTGCAGAGTAAAATGAATCACTTCCAAAAGAAAGGAATATATTAATAAAAATATTAGAGAAACCAAGAGAAAGATAAAATATAAAAACAATATTTAAAAAATATGATATAAGCTGGGTGTAGTGGCGTGCGCCTGTAATCCCAGCTACCTGGGAGGCTGAGATTAGGGATCACTTGAGTCCACCGGTTCGAGACAACCTTGGGCAACATAGCGAGACCCAGTCTCTTAAAAATAAATATATATAAGGTCGGGCATGGTGGTGCATGCCTATAAGCGGCAGCCTAGAAAGCCACAACCAGGGCCAGGGATCATGGTTCGAGTGCCACTCAGGACAACATAGCAAGACCTAGTTCCAAAAAAAATATAGCTGGGCATGGTGGCGCATGCCTGTAATCCCAGCTATCTGGGAAGCTGAGGCTGGGGATTGCTTGAGTCTGTGGTACCCTGAGCAACGTGAGCCTGCAGTTCCACAGGCAAAAATAGTGAGACCTAGTCTCAAAAAACCTATATATAAAAAATATAAAAATGTTATAAAATGTAAAAATGATATAAAATATAAATATATAATAAAATATAAAGAAATAAAGATGTATGTATTTTAAATATCAATATATAATGTATAATAAAATTTTGTATAAAATTTTATCTAATAAAAATATTAAATGATATAAAATTTAAAAAGAAAATAAAATATATAGAAATGCGTAATTCTCATGTGGACATACAGAGATTATCTGAGCTCATTAAAGAACATCAAATTTAAAGTTCATATTCGAAATAATTTGGATAAATCCAGATTGAGTTTAATTACAAATGGCATATACACTCTAAGGAATATAAAATCACATTAGCGTCTTTCCTTAGTCACCCTTTTGAAGAGATCAATGAAGAAAAACTAGAATAGTTCATATCTTCTACTTTTTTCTGTACTGAAAATTAAGGTGAAAGGGAATAGCACTATGACAGCTTTCCTCAGGTTTATTAAGATGGCAACTGTGCCCTTAAAATTATTATCATATACTCTCTTATTCCCTTCATCATTAAAGAGCAATCCCTTTATATTAATACTTGACATTAATTAGAACCCAAACTGATTTATAAATATAGAAAGCAATTTTATCTTGTCTAAATTATGTCAAGTCATGCTAGTATATATTTAAAATAAATACAGGGGAAGGTAATATAACAAAAAAAAGAATGCTAGACTTGAAGTTAGGAGGTAAACTATTATGACAGTACAGATAATGGGTAACTTTCTGTGACTCATAAAGATCTGATCTCAGTATTATCTATTCTAATCTAAAACTTCCTAATCTAGTCTTTGCCATTATAAAAAAAAAAAAAGTCTTGATTCACTGGCAAGGTATATAAGGGGTTAGGACAGCTGATAAAGCTCTAACTTCCCTACTAGTCTTGTCTACCACTCCAGTAACTGTCTTTCCCTTCTCCCTCCATCTTCAAGTCTTTCTCCATGGGGTTTTTCTTTTGACTCTAAGGAGTTTATTAAGTGCTGTTTGAATAATTCTGCACTCATAAATCCATTTCTGACCCCTGTTTGCTCCAAAACACCAAAAATCCCTTTTCAAGTATTAATAAGATTTCTTGGTTGAACTTTATTGGGATTCTAAATCTTAATGACTATCCATATATGAAATAGGTTAGAATATTAAGTGAGCTGCAATCACTTCATGTTCTAACTCCTGAGTGCTTATATTCACAGATCTTGAACAAGCCCCTCATTACAGGAAGAAGAAAGGGGGTAAGGGGATGGGGTGTGTGTACATGTGTGCATGTGTGCGTGCATCTATGTGTATACAGATACATAAAATCAATGGCCTGCCCAGATGTGCTACAGTGAATACCACCAGAAGAGTTTATATCAGATGTTTCAATTCCACATAGGCTACTGCTATGGTTTAACTTTTAAAAATTATTCTGGTATAGTTTCAGTTTGTACCTCTTCTCACAAAAAGTATTACAAAAAAAAAAAAAAAAAAGACATTGTTTCTTTAGTAACTGTAATGTAAACTGTATGGCTTTTCTACGTTACCATTGAGAATATTGCATCAAAAACACACAAGAGACTAACATATAATCTATTTTCCCAAAACAATATGTCATTAAGAAACTAAGTAGTACATAGTAGAGGAATGTAGAATTATAAAGCCACAAGTGTAGAAACTGCCAAGTTGCAGTATTGTGAGTTTTTTTGTTTTTGTTTTTTTTGAGACTAGGTCTCACTATTTTTGCCCGTGGAACCGTAGGCTCACGTTGCCCAGTGTACCATGGACTCAAGCAATCCCCAGCCTCAGCTTCACAGGTATCCAGAATTAAAGGCGCGCACCACCACCACGTCCAGCTATTTTTTTAGAACTAAGTCTCACTATGTTGCCCCAAGCGGCACTCACCGCAATCCCTGGACCCTGCTGCGGCTTCCTAGGCTGCGGCTTCCTAGGCTGCCGCTTACAGGCATGCACCACCATGCCCAGCAGTATTTTGAGTTTCAAAGAAAAAACTGGGGTATTTCACATGTCAGAGTCAATACACTAAATTTTACCTGCTGTTTTACTAGGGTGCAAAGTCCAAACTATTCTGGTTATGAAACCAGAGCTTATCCCTATTTGTTTTAAATGTTATCACCCTCTACTCATTTTAATCCCCATGTTTTCAAAGTTTTTTGCCCATGATCAAATATCTGAAGCTATTCATTAGAATATAAAAAATATACTAGTTGTTAAACTGTTTAGTATTTACATTGCCATGATTTAAATTTTTCAAATCACTTTTATGTACATACCTCTTTTGAGCAGCTACCTGAGAACTGTATTAAAAAGGAGAAAATAAAAATCTTAGCATTTCAAACAAATCAAAGCTGCTAGAATTTTTGGGGGAGGGTCAAGTTTCAAGATTAGCTTTTTGGAAGATATATAATTAGAAGGCACATAAAGAAAATGTAACTGCTAACTATATTTCTAGGTCAATTTGGGTCCTAAATGCCTAATAAATGTTAAGTATCCTTATATAAGGAACCAAACTTTAGTGATGAGGGAATAGTAAAGAATATTAAATCTAAGGAGATTTTGTCATCTTTACATTTACTGTAAAAGCCTTATAAAAAGAGACTAAGGTTTCTTTGTACTCACCCCCTTATGAAGTTAAATCCATGTGCACAGACCAAGAGATTTCCATATGCATCAACTTTCAAAAGATTTCCATATAGTGTGTCAAAGACAAGCCCCCTGTGTAAAAATCAAAACATTCTCAGTAATACAAAGAGAGAGAATACTTCATTTTATTCTTATTTCATAGATACTGCATTTTTTATAAATTAAATGATTGTGGCAAACCTGCACTGAGCAAGTCTATTGGCACTATTTTCCAACAGTATGTGCTCATATCATATGTGTTATATTTAATTAAGATATGTATACTGACTTTTACACATAATGCTATTATTGAACATTCAATAGACAATGTAGTGTAAGTTTAACATGTACCAGAATATTAAAAAATCAGTATGACTCACTTCATTAATATTTGCTTTATTGTGCTGGTCTGGAACCAAACCCACAACATCTGCAAGGTGTGCCTGTAATCTTACATAGTATACTCAATCACTAAAATCCAAACTCATCTTATTTGAACATAACAACTGGAGTGTTTCCCAAAGCAAGATAAATTTGGAGGCTAAGTGAGTAAGATCTTAAAAGTAAATCTCAAAGTAGCTAAAAAATATTTACTCTGTCCAGATAAAAGTATATGGTCAGATAAATTAAGCAACAAGTGCTTAGTCAAAAAGGTGTAAATTATAATTTCTACTACAGTTGGTTTCATACTAAAACAAAGTCCTTTATTTTCCTTGGACAGCAGGACTCATACATTTCCCTCTAGTAGATGTTGTATTTGGGGCATAGATGATGGTACCTCAAATAAACATCTTTCTCACTCTTATCAAATTCAGAAATGCGAACTGTCAGGGCTTCAGATTACATATTAAGTATATCAACAAAACATGTAACTGTTCTCCATTTGCCAAAAGTAGGAAAAACATCTGTAATTACCCACTGTTAGTTGTAATAATCTCTTTTCTTTCCCATTAGTGAGTCTTCTTCAATAACAATATAAATTAAGCTCAATTCAAGAACATAAAAAACTTTTAAATGTAATTTTCAAATCAAACAAAAAACAAAAACTAAAAAATCTTATTTACATTTGATCAGGGATGAATCTGGAATTACTGGGGGGGGGGGGCACAGGAATCTCAATCCTAAGAAATCTTGAAAAATTACCTGGTAGGGAATGTAGAATCATAAGCAAAGCTCAGTAACTCCTGGGGATAGCCAATAGAAACTAATCTCTCCACAGTCAGTTCAAAGCCAAGGGATTCATACTCTGGAGACTTGTACACTGCACAAAGAGGAGGTTTTCATTAAAAGAACAACCAATTAAAACAAAAGACATTTATGAATTTGAATTTTGAATTTCTATTCTGCCTAACCCCTCTCTCCACCTAAATTTGATTCTTTTTCCCCTCAAACTTCATGTTCTTACTGCTCTGAGTAAACACAGAATGCAACTGTTAGTCAGTGAAAATAAGAGCAGCAGCGACAAGATGAATCATCAGACATTTCAGAATAGTTCCTTCTTCAGAAATCTAATGCAAACAGTTCCCCCACTATTGCAATGTAAAACTAATATGCAACAACTGTGACATTAACCATGAGAATGTAAATAAACAGAAAAATGGTAGAGAGGTCTTATAGGTTGAAGGCTTTACTGATACCTAAAATTTATATAGACTGTTAAAAAAAAAACTAGCCTATTTTTGAAATTTCTCTTTGGCTTCGTAGTTGCTTTCTTTGTACCCCTACAACCTATAACCACTATAATATTATAGTGCAGTCAAAATTGCACTTTACAAGTTATCACTGCAAAATGAACCATAAAAAGACATGTTTGATACAATTAAGGAAATCTGGATGTGAACTGGTATTAGACATTAAAGAATTATGACTTATTTTATTAGGCATATTATAGTAGGATGGCTATGTACAGTATTTGTATTAAAAAAATCTCCCAAATTGCTAATGTAGCATAATGAGTTTCTTTCAGGTGAAATAAAATAGGTTTTGGAATATGGGACTTTTTTTTTCCTACTCCTACATATATCTGAAATTTTCTATGATTCAAAAAATCTTTTAAAATCATTGCATTCCTCATAAAGAAAATGTTCTATTAAATAGGTTTCTTTCAAATTAAATACTAAGGTAAACACTTCCATCAGTCTCCAGGTGTGTAAGCAAGACATACTAAAAAGACAATCTTACTAAATGCCAAAAATAGCCATTTTATTATTATAGTCTCATAAAAATAAACTATTATCATTAGTTACAATAATATATTATTATGCTCTTCAATTAACAATTAATAATAACCTTTGGCTCAAACTGATGCTTCTTTGCATTTAGTCTACCTATTCAAATTAGGCATAATTTCTTAATGACTGTAATTCAACTTTCTCTTTCCAAAAGCAACCTTTCAGAATATTTCTGGAAATACATAAAATAACCAGTAATAATGGTTGCCTCCAATAGAAAGGAAGTGAGTAGTTAAGAGACAGGGGAAGGAGATTTTCACATACCTTCTTCTGTGTTCTTATATACCTATAACATATTAATGTATTTAGCTATTCAATTCTATTAAATTGAATATTTAGAAAAGCAAGTTGTTTTCAAATTCCATTAGTGAAACATTCGTCATATTTAAAAAACAAGACTAAAATGTTTAAGATACTTTAGAAAAATATTAGTCTCATTTCGTCACAATAATGCCAAAGTTAGTTATTTCTTTTGTTGTAGGGGTAAAAATAATTCAATGCTAATGGTGGCTAATTATTTTCAAGATTGGCTGTATTTTTTTTCCTTCTCTCAGCTTTAGCTCCACGCTTACCTACTCTCCCTGAAACATTTTTGAAGTCTTGTGAAATTTTTTCAGCTGAATGATATACACTATGATAAAAGAAATGTTCTACATTTATATTACTAACAATAAGAACTAGTGTATTATCATAAAACTGGAAAGGTCAGTACTTAACTGATGTGAAGTTAAGTACCACGAATATCAATTAGAATTATTTTGAGAATATAAAATAACACCTCTCACCCCATCCCATGCTTCCATCCCAATAAAGAGTAAATCTATTTTAGTGAGATTTCCAAAACAAAAATTGCCTCTCAATCCTAGCAAAGTCCCACTTCAAAACAGTATTTAGTAAAAAAAAAAATAATAATAATAATAATGTGGATAATTCATTGATATCCATCCTTGTAGGAACTGCCCCACAAAAAATGTTTTCAATTAACTTTTCAGAAGAATAATTTACTGACTTAAGAGAGACAAAAACCAAACTTTAATCATCCTTGCTTAGACTCACCATTAAGCGATTTTCCCTAGCTAGTAAATCAGGTAATTAGAGAGTAATGGCGCAATTCATTATTAAAAACCTCTAAGAAGTAATTTGGATGAAAATCCAATTCAGTATATTCAAAAATTTGAGTGAAAAAATATATTGGGGGAGACTGCAAATTCCCATTTTGCCAGTGCAAACCTAGAGTATCAAAAAATAATCATACACTTGCCACAATGTGCTTACTCCAGAGCAGAATTTGCCAAAGATTCAACTTAAGTGACTTTCTAGAAATTCCACCTACAGAAATAAATGCTTTAAATTTCATTTCTTGCAATCAGTTGAGTCTACTACCAAACACATAATGTAGTTCCCCCATTTGCTGACCTAAAATTAAGTAGCAAATATAAACATTAGCTTACGTTAGACTTTCTATATATCTTCATGAGTCCCATCCAGAGTTCTTTGTGGCAAGGCTTACTACCACTGTTATAAATGAATTTCTAGATTATGTAGGCCATCAAACATAAGCTTGGTGTTGAAACACACTTTTCTCCCTGAAGTTTTTCTTTCTTTCTTTCTTTTTTTTTTTTTGAAACTAGGTCTTGCTATTTTTGCCCATGAAACTGCAGGCTCACATTGCCCGTGGTACCAGGGATTCAAGCGATCCCCAGCCTCAGCTTCCCAGGTAGCTGGGATTATAGGCATGCACCACACCACTACACCCAGCTATTTTGGGGGGGGGATGACTAGGTCTTGCTATGTTGCCCCAGGTGGGACTCAAACCATGATCCCCAGTCCCAGCCGTGACTCCATAAGCTGTCGCTTACAGGCACGTGCCACCGTGCCCAGCCTCCCTGTAGTTTCTTTCATCTAGTCTAAAATAAACTGCTCTAGTCAGAGGTGGGAATGGATTTAGCAAAGTGAGAACAAGTTCTACTCTGACAACAGTATTTCATTAAACTCTGTATTAATCATCAAGATCTACAAACTACTGGCATTTTCTCATAAGCTTCTCCGATAATCATTTCAGTAATACAAACTCCCAGATCATTAAATCATCTGCTAGAGAACTTTAGAGTACAACCAGTGTTGGAGAAACAATATTGCAGCTACACTAAAGCACAAGTTTAGATGCTTTGTTCTAAATGTCCCTTGGGAATAATCAATTTTTTTCTGACCTGACAGAAGTAACAATGCCTATCAAATGCCACCATTCCTTTAAAAATTCACATACACACACACACACACACACACACACACATACAGAGCGAGTATAAAATTCCTTTTTTAATCAACCAGGTCCTTCAGAGTCTCTCTTGGCATCTGTGGAGAAGCATATACATATATGTATGTATGTATGTGTGTATGTGTGTGTGTGTATGTATGTATGTATGTATGTATGTATGTATGTATGTATGTATGTATGTATGTGCATATAACCTCAGATTGTAGGGCTCCACAGCTGCAAGGTTGTAAAATTTCTCTCTGGAAAAACTGGAAAGTAAATGATGCATAGCTTCTAGTTCAATTTGTACCACTGACTTTCAAAACACTGCCAATAGCTTCAGAACAAACAATCTCACACATTCAATGCTTATTTGTTCTTTGAGAAAGCCCTCAGGTCTCTCCTAATTTACCCAATATTCAAAGACAAAAGAAGATGTTATTTTAAGGGCCAGAGCCCAAAAGAGAGGACAGCTCAGCCACTAGGGCAGCACACAGTGTTCTCAGGTTATGTAAGAAGACTATAAAGAGAACAAGCAAAGCTTTGAAAGCTGAAGCTATGGAGAGTGTTTAAAGATACTCTTTACTACATAATCTGTGAAGGAGAGACTATATCTTCAAAAACTATCAACTGTTTGTGTGGGAGTGAAGGTTGTGGGCTCCGTTTGAGAAGACGCTATTCATAAGAGCCAGAACCCATTAGAGTCAAAAACTTTGCAGGAAAACTTGGAAGCTCTTGCACTTTTACCTTTGCCACCAAGATACTGTGTAGTAATTTACAGATTTTAAGAAAAAGAAAGGGCAAACCTCTACAGAGGTTCCAGCCTAGCAGAGTGCTACTGCCAAAATGAGAACTCACATGAGGCAGACGCAGATGCAGTTTGTATCACTCCAATCTTGAAGGAGTAACACTGGCTCTCCTGTTAAAAAAACAAAACAAAGCAACAAAACAAAACAAAAACAAAAACTGGTTTTAAAACTGTCGTGATGGGCTGGAATAGAGAGAAACCATTTGGAATATTCATAGAAGTTACTGTCCTATTTAGAAGCCTATAATCATTGCTAAAATTCATCCAATGGGCAGTAACAAAATGAAAATACTGAAGTAAGCCTAAGTATTGTGCATTGTTACTTTTCTGGCATCCTAAGCTTAAGTGTAATTCATGTGTGATCCTGAAATGTTACATCAAAAGACAAAGCAAAATATAAATGTCTTAGCTTATTTTCTCTAGCACATTTTAGGTTTAAATGATAAAGAATGTAGCAGTGTTTATAGTTGAATTGCAATACATGAAACAAACTGAATAAAGGAATTAGAGAACAAACCAGAGCAGCCTCATGTTTTTAAGTCCCATTTAAACTAAATCTCTCTGTACCTGTCTACTTATTTTTCTGCCATTCCAATGCCTAAATTTGTCATCTTGATATAGACAAGAGTCAACTACATGCTGCTGAAAATATAACCAGATGCCTAAATGTGAAACAAAAAAATTTGTTGATTCTGTCAGTGGTATTTGCCCTTGGCAAGCACAGTCACATTATTCTCTCAAAGTTAAACTACCTAGAGCCTAGTAAAATGACTGATTTTAAGATGTATTCATCTTTTAAAGAGAGTGAAACTGTTAAGATAATGGGCTATGCTTAACTTTTTAATTAAGGATTCATTTCCTCTAGAGACACTTAGATTTTTTTTTAAACATGCCTAGATTCCTCCAACTTTTAACTTTTTTGGTGGAAAGCAAATGGTACTAAACAGTAGAAATGATCAAATATAATATTTAAAGTCCTAAAAGCATTACAACAAGGAACAATCACGACCAATCATGATGAAAAACAAAGCTCCAACCTAACCACCCAAGAATAGCTATTTGCTTCTCTGCTGAAAATGCAACCATCATCAACATTCTGTAGTTTAACTAGGAAAGGTGACAGAGCTCATCTTTTCATCAAGAAAATTTTCCAGGCCAGGCATGGTGGCTCATGCCTGTAAGCGGTAGCCTAGGAAGCCGGAGCCAGGGATCACAGTTCGAGTCCCACAGGGGCCACGCAGCGAGACCTAGTTCCAAAAAAATATAGCTGGATGTGGTGGTGTGTGCTTGTAATCCCAGCTACCTGGGAAGCTGAGGCTGGGGATTGCTTGAGTCTGTGGTACCCAGGGCAATGTGAGCCTGCAGTTCCACAGGTAAAAATAGCGAGACATAGTCTCAAAAAAAATTTTTTTTCCAATCTTCGTATAAGCATATACTAAAGCACTTTTTCCACTCTTCCAAACTATCTGAAAACCCTAACACAATTACACAAACATACCAATAATTTTATTTCTTCTCCAAGATCTTAAAATATTGAAAACTTTCTTATTTACTTAAAATGTAAAGGCTAGATACACCTTGTGATATTTTTTATAATATGAAATTAAGCCATCTTCCCAATTGGCTAGACATGTCAAGTAAGTAAAACAAGTGTTGTCAGAAAGACTGCCTATTTCAGTTCTTCACAAAAGCAAAATTAATCATAAGGTTTCCTTAAAAAGTGAATATTATGCCTTTTTTCCATTTTTTAATTACCTAAGTCAAATTTTCCTCCTCCCCCAGAATTTATACACTTACTAAGAACTTGTATCCTAAATAACAATTACTCTGTTGACCTCAAGACAAAAATGACAGTGTGTATAAAAAATCTAGGCAATAAAGGAATCATTATGAGTTCATATTAATTGGTCCACGTACAATGCCTTAATTATACTGTAACAGTTGTAATTACCTGCATTTATTCCTTCACATGACCATCAAAAACAATGTCCCTAATTATTGAAATAATCACAATCACTTCATGATCTAAGTAACTAATTGAGTAAAGAAATCAATTAGTACTTGAGTTCTCTGACCCAGGTTTTAACCAAAGAATATTATATTTTAACCTAACTGTTGCCTGTACACCGGTGGATGCCATTATCCTCTGACCATTATCCCCATGATAAAGCAAATGTGTAAGCAGAACGTGTAAACAGAAAAGAGATATGTGTAAGCAGAAAAGAGATAATGAATTATAATCTTATTGCATTGGGATTATTCTGAAAACAACTTTATCCATGTTGAAATAGTGCAAGATATTTAAAAAGGACTCATTTTAACAATTTTACTGGGGCAACTAATTAAATAACATGACATCTATTCACAAAAAATATCTGACTCACATTTGAATGCTGTTTAGAACTGGCAGTGGAAAATAAAGATCAACACCGGAAACTTACCATGCAATGGCAGTGATAGAATTTACTTTACTAAATAATCTTATGTAAATTTCCAAATGACCAAGGAACTAAATATGTATTATTACATCAGGTAAGTAAACTCATAATCAGTAAAAATCCTAACTGAGATAGTGACATAAAGGAAATCAAAACTTTAAAACTGTATGTATACATCACATCAAAAATAGGGCTACTGCCCAGTGTGCTTGTACACACCGGTAATCCCAGTGACCTGGGAGGCTGAGGCTGGGAATCACTTGAGTCTGAGGGTTCCAGACAACCTTGGGCAACATAGTGAGACCTAGTCTCTTAAAAACAAAAATAAGGCCGGGCATGGTAGCATGTGCCTGTAAGGGACAGCTTATGGAGTCACGGCAGGGTCTGGGGATTGCGGCTCAAATCCCGCCCCACCCTAGGCAACACAGGGAGACCTAGTCCCAAAAAA
>PVHY01028834.1:0-14862 GCA_004024945.1 Uropsilus gracilis | reverse complement strand
GTTAGATTTTCAGTCTTAAGATTGTGTTTGGTGGCCAGGTTATATTCGTTTGTGATCTGTCCATGTTTTCTTGCTGCAGGCCTTCCTCTCCAATCCAATCCCCTCGCCTTTGCTTTGCTGCTTTTCCTTATGGGTCTGGTGTCGGGCTTCGGGGGTCTTGTCTCCTGCCGGTGTTGGTCAAGAAGTTTCTTTGAGTTCAGGCGTGAGGCTAGGTCTTGCTATATTTGCCCGTGGAACCGCAGGCTCTCGTTGCCCAGGGTACCACAGACCCAGGCAATTCCCAGCCTCAGCCTCCCAAGTAGCCGGGATTACAGGCGCACACCACCACGCCCAGCTATTGTCTGGAACTAAGTCTCGCCACGGGCCCCAAGTGGGACCCGAACCGCGATCCCTAGCCCCGGTCGCTTCCTAGGCCCATCTTACTGGCACAGGCCACCGTGGCCGGCCCATGAATTCAGGCTTCTGCGAGTGACCTTTGAAGGTTATCTCCTCTGTTTCCTTTGGCAGTTCTGGTGTGGGGCCCATTATCCCCTCTTTGGTCATCCTCTCCTCTCCCTTAATAAGGGGAGGGGTGTGTTGTTCTCCGTGAATATATCTCCACGTTAAAATCCCGAGTTTTGGTCCAGCCAGTGTAGAAGTGCGCCTGGTGACATCGGGACTCTATGGTTGTTTTTCTGGTCTTACTTGTACTGGTTCACTTGGTTGTCCATCTGCGGTCTGTGGGCTGGACTTTTGCCTGGTCCCTCACCCGTTCTATGTTGGGGTTGCTGTTGCATCTATTCTGGTTGCTCTGAGGTTTAGCTGGAGTAAAAGAGACATGGAGGGCAACCCCCCCCACTCCCCCCCCCCTTGCCCGCGCGCCCGCGTGCCGGATGACCCGGGCGCGGGGGCGGGCTGGTCTGGGACCGCTGGACCCTCCATGCGCCCCGGCTTCCGGGGCTGGGGGCTTCACAGTGCAGCCCAGGCCGGCTTGACGGGCGGGGATCCGCCCCCTACCCTGACCTCCCACTGGGGAGCTCACCCAGGTGCAGCCAGACGCTCCTCGCCCCCGCTGGCTAGGGGGTCCTGGGCGCCCGAACTTCTGCCTGGGCTGCGGGCGTCGGCCATCACCCGCTGGCGGATGGGGCTTACGGCCCTGCGCCGGATGACCCGGGCGCGGGGGCGGCCGGTCTGGGACCGCTGGACCCTCCATGCGCCCCTACAATTTTCTTTATTAGTGCTGTCTTCATTTGGTTTTGGTATGAGTGTGATGTTTGCTTCAAGGAATGTGTTTGACAGTTTTCCTTCTTTCTCATTTTTTGGGAAAAGTTTTAGTAGTGCAAGCATTATTTCATCTTTGAATGTCTGGTAGAATTCATTTGGGAAGCTGTCTGTTCCTGAACTCTTGTTTTCAGGAGAGTATTAATGGCTGCTTCAATTTCACTGCTTGTGATTGGTTTGTTTAAGTTTCCTACTTCTTCTTTGTTCAGTATTGGATATCTATATATTTCTAAGAATCTGTGCATCTCATCCAGGTTGTTGCATTTGTTTGCATTTAGCTGTTCATAGTAATCTGTGATTATCCTTTGGATTTCTACTATGTCTGTTGTAATTTCTCCTTTTTCATTTGTGATCCTGCTTATTTGCATGTTCTCTCTTCTTTGTGAGCTTTGCAAGGGGTTTATCAATTTCATTTATTTTTTCAAAGAACCAGCTTTTGCTTTTGTTGATCTTCTGAATAGTCTTTTTGGTTTCTAGATTCTTTCTTTCTTTTTTTTATTTTTATTATTTCTTGTCTTCTGCTGGGTTTTGAATTTTTTTGTTGTTCCTTTTTTAATTCTTTAAGTTTGGGGATTAGGTTATTTCTTTCATTAGTTTCTTGGTTTTTGATATGAGCCTTTATTGCTATGAACAGTACTCTTAAAACTGCTTTTGCTGAGTCCCAGACGTTTTGAAATATTATGTCTTCTTTGTCATTTTTTTGAAGTAGGTTTTAATATCTTTAATTACCCAATCTTTGTTTAGTATCATGTTTTTCAGTTTCCATATGTTGAACACTCTTCTTACTTTCTTTTCATTGTTGATTTATAGTTTGATGCTTTTATGGTCTGAGAAAAAGTTCGTAATATTTTAGTCTTTTCATTGTTTTTCACATTTGCCTTTTGGCCTAGTATGTGGTCAGTTTTAGAGAATAATCCATGTGCATTTGAGAAGAATGTGTATTCTTTTCTTTGTGGGTACAGTGTCCTGTTGGTATCTATTAGGTCCATTTGGTCTAGGTATTTTTTAAGGCTTTTGGGTCCTTGTGTAGTTTCTGTTTCATTGTTCGGTCCATTGGTGAGAGTGGAGTGTTAAAGTCCCCTACTATATATGTGTTTTCACCAATATTTGCTTTCAGTTCTGTTAGTAGCTTTCTTAGGAATCTTGTTGCTCCCTCATTTGGTGAGTATATGGTCATAATTTTTTTGTCTTTTTGGTAGGTTGACCCCTGAACCATTAGGTAGTAACCTTTATCTTTTGTCACTTTTTAAATTTTGAAATCAGCTTTGTCTGCTACAGGTATGTTTACCATTGCCTTTTGGGGGGGGGGTATTTGATTGTAGAATTGTTTTCCATCCTTTTACCTTCAACCTATGCTTATCTTTAGGGATCAGATGTGTTTCCCAGAGGTAGCAAAGTGTTGGGGTCTGTCTTTTAATACAGCCTGCAACTCAGTATATTTTGATGATGAGTTTTGTATATTGACATTTAGGGTAATTATTGATGTTTGAGGCTCTAACATTGGTTTCCTGTGGTCATTTGGGGTTCTGATTTAGATTTTTTGCTTTCTTTTTTTTTTTAAAAATTCTACTGAGTGCTTTGGACTTAAGGTTCTTGCAAGATTTCTTGGAGTGTAGTTTGATAGTAGCAAATTTCTTGAGATTTTGTCTGTCTGAGAAGGTTTTAATTTTTCTTTCTTAAAGGTAAGACAGTTTTGCTGGGTAGAATAGTCTTGGTTGGCACTTTTTATCTTGGATTTTTTTTGAAGATGTGGTTCCATTCTCTCCTTGCTTTGAGTGTCTCATCTGAGAAATCTGAGGTCAGTCTAATGGGTTTTCCTTTGTAGGTTATCTGTTTCCTCTCTCTAGTAATTCTCATATTTTTTTCTTTATCTTGGCAAAATTTTATAGTGTAGTGTCTTACTGTAGATTTTCTTTCATTAAAATTGTTTGGTGTCCTTTTCGTTTTCTCTATGTCCATGTTCATCTCATTCTTCAGAATTGGGAAATTCTCCATCATTATTTAGTTAAAAAAAATTTCTTACTTAGATAAATGCTTGCTGGGACCCCAATCCGTTCGTTCACTCAGACTTCTCTCTTGTTGTTTGATGATTTATGTTCAGTCCATAAGTCTCTCTTCATTTTCTGTGGTAGTGTCTATTTGACAGGTGAGGGACTGTGTTCCTGATACAGCATCTGTGCATGAAGGATTGTAGTCTTAGCTTTACCTTGGGCAGCCTGTCTGTGCTCATTTGAGGTTTAACAATGTCTTCTCATTGCTGGCTGCCCATTCCATTCTATTCTCCTGGTATATCCTTTGCCTCTTCACCCCACAGCTCTGCCTTCTGGCTTGGGGGGGGGGCTTGCTCCGAGGTGTTTCCTGTAATGAGATTTCTCAGAGAGGGCAGGCATCCACCAATGGCCTTTGTAGATGATCTCTACTCTCTCCCTTTGCAGATTTGTTGTGAAGCCAGTTCCCCAACTCTGTGGGCTTCCTCTCCCACAGTGTGGGGAGAGACTCCTTGTTTTCTTGGGTGGCATATCCCAAAATAGGGTCTTGGTTCATCCATTCCTGTTGAGTTTGTAGGCACACTTTTGTGATAGATCTTCATCATGGTTGTTTCTTCAGTCCATTATGTTCTATGATAGTCTCTCCTATGTCCTGCCCAGTTGTATTGGCAGGATACTTATCTGGTCCCTCGTGCATTCTATGTTGTTATTTGCAAAGTTTATTTTTCTTATTCCTCCTGAAGACTAAGTGGAGTGAGAGTGAACTGGCAAGACCTCCCTCCCCCTCATTTTCCCTGACCCTGAGTGGGTCTTTTCTTGCCATGTGCAGGTCCATTCTGGGTCTCCAGAACCAGCCCCCAAGGCCCTCTTACCAGCCAGCTTGATGGCAGAGGGTGTTCGGTGAGTGTGCAATTGCCAGCCTCAGGCTGGCAGCTGCACCAATTGTGCACCCACCAAGCACCCTCTGTCATCAATCTGACTGTTAAGAGGGACTCAGGGGCTAGCCCAGGAGACCTCGACTGTCCCTGGGTATAGGACAACTATGGGCCCTGGGTGCCCCACATGGGAATTACCATTGCTCTGGCAAGAGGTGGCTTCACCTCACAGGCACTGGGTTCCATCTGCTCTCACTTCTGCGGGAGGAGGGGCCAAGGTGCTGGCTTGGGAAGCTCCAATTATTTTTATATTACTTTCCTTTAAGGTATCTGACAAATCTCTTATTTTTTCTTCTGTCTTTTTAGTTTGTTTTTCTCTCTCCTTTTCTTTCTTTGTCCTCTCTGTATTTCTGTATCATCCAGTATGCTGATTCATTCTTCTATTTCTTCTAATCTACTTTCATGGTTTTCCACTGCATTTTTGATCCCCTATCGTTCCTCTTATATTCTGTATCTCCCTCAGTTTCTTATTTAAAGATTTAAACTCCTTCTGTTCATCAATTATGTTGTTCTTATTGTTGCATTCTTTTCTATATTTTTAGATTTCTTCTCTTAGTTTGTTGAATGCTTCTGAGATCTTGCTCCCCCCTCCCTTTTTTCCATCTTCTCTTGACTCTTTGGGTGATTTTATCATGTTACATATAGGACATTTCATGTGTCATCCTTATTGTTTTCTGGAGATTGTTTATCCTTTGTTGAGAAATTGTTTTCCTTAGGGCTTGCTTGAGTGTTTGTATTTTTCCTCCTTCTCAAGTTTTCTCTTGCTTGCTGTATGTATTGACAACTACTATTTTAGTATTGGATGGCATGTTGCAGCCTACAAATTATGGTTAATTCTGTCTTTGTGATTTTATTACTGTGGTGATTATTTCTTGTTTCTTTTGGCTATTTTGGTGGACAAGTTCCTTTTCAGTCAGTAGACATGGTGAGTATCATTTCTATTGTACAGTCTATATTCTTTTCTACTATTTCTCTTCTTTTAGACTGATGTGTCTAAACTGTTTTTCAGTGTGGTAAGGATGGCTTTATTTAGTAGTATGTCTGGGGCTTGTCATATAATTCATTTTGTCTTGGCTGTCTTGACACTCTTGAGTAGTGAGTGTCCTTGGTATCCTTGTATGTGCCAGTGCCACTGTGCAGTACTGACACTTCTGGGTTGTGAGGATCTAGCCTGCTCTGTAGCCTGGCACACTGGAGTGCACAGGACTGGTTAAACTGACTCCTCATTCAGCACCCAGTCCTTCTTTACTATTTCTTTAAGTAAATTCTCTTTTCCTTTCTCTCCACACTCTGAAATAGCCATGATTTTTTTAAAGATTTTTTTTAAATTATGAATCTATTTTTTAATTTTCTTACATCATTGCTCATTTTTGTCCAGTGTTTGATTTCTCCATTCTTGTGAAGTTTCTACAGTCCCCACTCCCCCAACACAGCACCTGTGATCATAGTTCCTTGTGCTATTACATTCCATTTTTAACCCTCTTCTAACTCTACCCTGCTGTATGCCTGAGGTCTTTGGTTTGCTGGTATTATCTTTTTTCCTGTCCATTTGTTTGGTTTCCCGAGAGTCCAACCATAAGTGAGAATATTCAAAACATTTTCCTTCTCCTCTTGGCTTATTTTACTTAATAAAATCTCTTCTAGCTCCATCCATATAGGTGCAAATTATATTTGTCTTATATTGCTGAGTATTATTCCATGTGTATATATGGCACATGTTCATGACCCACTCATCTGTTTTGGGACATTTAGGTTGTTTCTATATATGAGCTATAGTAAATAGTGCTGCAATAAATATGAGTACAGATTTCCCTTTGAATTTGTGGTTTTGCTTCCTAGGAGTGTGATAACTGAGGGTAACTCCATTTTCACTATTTTGAGAATCATTCACACAGATTTCCACAACACAATGTTTGGAATAGGTTGTGTTCCAACTAGGAGTTTAAGAGAGTTACTTTTCCTCCACAACCTTGCCAGCATTTATTGTTGCCAGGTTTTCTGCTTCACTTCTTTTTTTCATATGGACCATTCTCACTGGTGTGAGGTGGCATCTCATTGTGGTTTTGATTTGCATTTCTCTGATAGTAAATGGTGGTGAACATTTTGTCATATATCAATTACCCATTTGCATTTCTTCTTTTGAAAAGTTTCTTTTTAGCTCTTCTGTCCACATTTTCGATTCTGCTGTGTGCTTTGTTTTTGAGTTGTTACATTGTGCGAGTTCTTTGTAACTTTTTAATATCAGTGCTTTGTTAGTTGGATGGCGTGCAAATATTTTCTCCCTTTCTGTCCCTTCATTTTGTCTACTGTCTCTTTTGTTATACAGAGCTTTTTAATTTAAAACAATCCCAGATATTTATTTTTCCCTGTGTTTTCCTGGTTTCTGAAATATATGTTTTGAGTACTTTAAAACCTATTTTTCTACATATTTTATAATTTCAGGTTATTTATCCATTTTGAGTTGGTTTTGTGTATGGCATGAGATAGTAATCTAGTTTCAATCCTTTGAATGTAGTGGTTCACTTTTCCCAGTACCCATTGTTCTTATATTGCCTTTTCTCCTGGAGTCAGTGTTTCTTCATTTTTTTAATTTTCACTTTGCTTATCTCTTTTTTTCTGTTGAGAATCATTGTGCATTCACATCGTTCAAGCCACTGATTCAATCTTTCATCTGTTCTATTCTACTTCTGTAGTTTTCTCCTGAATTTATCATTTACTCTTGATGGCTTCACATTCTGTGACTCTGCTGTTTTTTTAATTTAAAGTTTAATTTTTTTCTGTTCAATGATTTTATTTCTCAGGCCATTCATTCATTTTTCTGAACTTTCCACCACCTTTGAATTTGTTTTCATGGTAATTTTGAATTCCATATCGGATAGGAAGAACATATCTTCCATGGATTGTGATTGGTTTCTGTAAATTGTTTTCTCTGTGTGTGATATAGAATCCCCCAGAGGCTTCAGGTTGCTGTTTGTTGTGTTTTTTCTTCTCTTCACTATTTACTTTCTGACAGTTGTTGATGTTGATGGCTTATAAAGTCTCTGCTCAATGTTGTGTTCAACCTGTAAGAAGTCTGTGCTGGTCTCTGTTTTTCAAAGGATAATTAGTTCTGCTACTATCTGTGGGACTGTCTCTCAGACATATGTTCTTCTGTTTCACTGATGTAGTACCCACAGCCAGTGAATCCTAGACCCTGTTATTGAATCTCTAGTAAGAAGTTAGTCCCCCAGAGTTGGAGTTGGAAGTTGAGAGGAGCCTGGGTCAAACTCAAGAGACTGGTTGCCAGCTACTGATATCTGGTGTTTGGGATTTCCCTACTGGTTAGCTGTGATTAACATCAGCTTGACTCTGGTTTACCATTCTGACTGTTTGTAACTCTGCTCTTTTGTCTGTTAATAGGAAGCCAGTAGGTTGCCTGACTCTCACTACCATTGACTAGAGGTCATGGGTTGCTCAGATCACACTCATGCAGCTAGAAATGAATCTAAGTCATCCATGTTACAATGGCGGTAGAAGGAAAGTCCCAGCTGTTGTAATCAAAGCATTGTAATTCTGATGACCAGAGACTGTTGGACTGCATCTGGGGGTGAGCCTGCTCTAAGTGCTGGTGGGCAGCAATGAGAACTAGAGGTTGAGAACCCAGGTCTTTTGGTTAAAAACTGGAGGCTTGGTTCCCATAATCAGTGACCATATTGAACATGGTCTGAATTTACTCTTGCCACTATCAACTGACTGCAAATCTCTTATGGCTAGGGTTTTAGCTGGCACCACCAGCTGAAAGTTGGGCCTGCAGTGGGACTGCTGATAAGACCAGGCTTCCCTTCTTACAGATGTTGCTTTTAGAGCATTCTGCAGCTCTCTCTTACCTTAGAACTTCATTGGCTTCCTTCCATAGCCAAGGGTACACAGAGGAAGTACACTCAGGTTCCATCTATTCTGGATTGTTTTAAATTTTGGATTACCTATATTAGTCACTTTATCTTACATGTGACAAATGTACATATTTATCAGTCTTTAAATATTTTATTTATTTTTTGGGTAAAATGATTGGTCTCTTATAGAAATGGTTATTGTGTATAAGTTACTGATAAGACATCTATGCAATCTTAGAGCCAGTGCCTCAATCAGGGCTTTTCCTGCTTCAGTGTTCTGGGAGAATTAACCTATAGAGGGAATGTTGGAAATTTCCAGGTTACTTAATAGACCTAAAGGAAGGGTGGACCCCAATGTTACCCATTTTATGTGTAAATGGTAACATGCAATTTTAAAAATATTTTTTAATTATTTTTTTATTGATTGCACACACACACACACACACACATATTACATTGTTGTCTACCCCAAGGTTCTCCCATCACCTTATCACCATTGAATCATCTTAATCTCTTGTGCCCTTCCCTACCCCAATTTTATCCTCCTCCCCCTCTCTTGCTCTGTTTTTGTTCTGTTGGCAGTTTTAAATTTTTCTTGTCTTTGTTTGCATATACCACTCATATAAGTGAGAACATTCATCTTTCTATTTTTCTTTCTGACATTTCTGCTAACATATTTCCTTATAGCTCCATCCTTGTTGCTGGGAATGACATGTTTGTCTTTTTGATTGATGAATAATATTCCATTGTGAAAATAAATCAACATAATCCATCACATCAGCAAAGAAAAAAAAACAAAAACCATATGATCATATTAATAGATACAGAAAAATATTCAAAAAAATTAGCACCCTTTTTTGGTGAAAATGCCTGAAAAAATAGGAGTAAGAAACATATTTCAACCTAATAAAAGCCATTTATGATAAACCCACAACAAACATCATCCTTTTTTATTTTTTATTATTTTTTAAAATTTATTTTTATTTTTTAATAATTAAAAAAAATTTGTGGGAAGAATACAAGTTACACAGATAGGTATACAAAGTACAATACCATAATACAAAATTACAACCATGCAAAACAATATCTTATTTACCAATGTGTGATTTAAAAGTTTCAAACATCATCCTTAATGGGGAAAAACTGAAATCATTTCAGTTAAGATCTGGAACCAGCAAGGATACTCACTCTCATCTCTGCTTTTCAACATAGTATTGGAAGTACTAGCTAGGGTGATAAGGCAAGAGAAAGACATAAAAGGAATAAATATAGGAAAATAAGAAATGAAATTATGATACACAGAAGACATGATACTCTATGTAGAAAACCCCCAAAAATTCACAGAAAAAAAATGGTTGAAACAATAAACCAATTAATTTTCAGTAAGGTAACTGGATACAAAGTCAAGACACAGAAATCAACGGCCTCCTTATATGCAAAAGGTCAGAAGAAGATGAAATTAAAAAAACCTATTCTATGTACCATCACATCACTTAAAATTAAATACCTGGGAATAAACCTAAAAAAAGAAGTGAAGAATCTATACAAAGATATCTATAAAACATTCTTAAAAGTAACAGAAAAAGACATAAAAAATGGACTGGAAGAATTAACATTATCAAAATGGCTATTCTACCAAAAGCAATATACAGATTCAATGCAATTCCAATAAAAATCCCAATGATATTCTTTAAAAGATACAAGAAAAATTATTGAAATTTATGTGAAATAGCAAAAGACATAAAAAACATATTGAATATCTTCCTGACTGAAAAAGGAGAGAATGAAGGTTTTCTAATTGCAGACTTCAAATTATACTACAAAGTCGTAATAATTAAAATGGCATGGTTCTGATCTTTGTTTTAGTGACTGAAAATTTTATAATGCTTCAATTTTCAGACCCGGAGTGAAATCTTAGTGAAATCTGGGTATCTAAAACAGTGGCATTACCATATTACCACGACAGCCCCAGCCTCTATCATATATATATATATATATATGATATGATATATATATATATATGATATATATATATGATATAGGCCTATATATATATATAGACCTCTACCATCTTTGGAGCACACATAGTCTTGCTTGATCACAGCAGCAGAAGAGTCAGTGGTGAAATTTCACTCTGGTATTTCCCAGAGAAGGGAAACTACTATGCAATACACAGGAATGGTCAGGTAGTACATTATCAATCTTCAGTGCACTGTTTATTGAGGTAAAGAGAACCAACTGAAAACATAAAGTTTGTAATATTCAGTGAGGGTATGCAGTTGTCTTAAAATAAGAGCATGCATTTCTAATTGTACTATTACTCTATTTTTTAGGAACTGGAAAAGATATGGTCCTTTCCCTATCAGGTAAATTGTGAAGTTCTGAGAAGAAATCTTTCTAGTGCTTTAGAAAACTTCAGAACAAAGTTGGAAAATGTCACTGTCCAGGATTGTGAATGCCAGCCCACCGTGGACACGACTCAATGGCACATACAGAGGTACAGTCATTTGAATGTCATATTTCATCATGTTTTCCTCCCATTGTCACTTCAATATTTTTAATATTGAAATTTAAGCAGTTCTTTGTACCACATGTTATTAATGTACATACTAACCTATATATTTTCTAAACATCAAATTTTCTATAACTTTACATTGTAAAATATAAAAGCAGAATTAGCCTAGCGATATCTTTATTGATGATCATGATATTAAATCCAAAAGTTGAAATCTGATAGTACAGTATGATATACGATATGTTCTGCATAAACAGCACACATCTTTTAAAATACCCACTATGGATTGATTTTTTTTTGTTGTTGTTGTTGAGGTATCAGCCACTGGAAGAGAAAACCAGGCATTTCATACTCTGCAAAAGAGTCATAGAAAGAATGATGTTGATCTGACTTCTTGATATACTAATTTCTCATACATTCTATGATCTATTCATTATTTTCACAATTATGAGACATCATTTATTATGCAGCCTTAATCCCCTGACTCATCTTGCTTGGCAGGATTCTGAAAAGAAAATATTGAAGTCATAATATTAGTGGATATTCATATACAGACACTGTCAGGAGACATTGTTTGTCTAATTATATGAAGAATTTTATGGAAATGTGATCTTATTGTTTAACTCATCTCCTGGGAATTGAGGCAGTATCATTCACTCCACCATTGTTTCTGGTAATTTATCTTGCCTAATTTAGTTTAATTTTCTGCCACTTTAGGTTGGCTCAAAGCCTTGGGAAAACTTTGTTGTCAGGGAATCCCATTGTGACTTTTCTGAGAAATTTCACAATAACAGAGGGTAAGTATGTGACACCTCCAAGCTTGCTTGATTGAAAAAATATAGTTTCTCTTATAGCTTTATCAAAATAAATATATAAAAAATCATACTGTATGTAATAAATAGAGCTTATTGGTTTGAAATATTTAGGGTTAGGAAGGAAAGCCTGAAAATCCTGGGGTCCCAAAACCGAGAAAAGAAAGGAAGAAAAACCTCTATGGTCTTGTTTTTACCTTGAACTTGCCTCCCCTAGCCATTTCGTACTGTAAGTCTCTGTTTCACCATTTGTGTAATTTTTGAATTTATAAACGTCTTCATATCAACACTACAAATTTGAATAATTCAAAAAAATTCATAAATTATACCTCTTTTGTTAAAAAGATTAGATATGTAGCTACATGAAGAGAAGTATTTTCTGAACATGTGCTCAAAATCATCTCTTTCTAGAGAAAAATCCTAAAATGTATATCTGAAAGAAAGTAAGCTTGTAAACATAAATATCATACAACATGGGTTTTTGTTTTAATTTTAGTAGAAATAATCTCTGTTCCTTCTAAAGGAGAAACACATGACTTTATTTAGTGTTTATTATGGGCTGGACAATGTAAAAGAAACCATCCTTCTGACATTTATATTTTGAAAACAAAATTTGATTAATATAACAACTTTTTACTTACTGATTATTTTTCAGACGTAAAAGTAAAAGATTTGATCAAGAATCTCACCAAGTTAACTGAAGAGCTTCAGTCTTCCATTCACATCTCAAATGAAACTATCAACAGCATTTTAGAAGCAAATATTTCCCATTCAAAGGTAACTTGTCACTGCTTCCACTTTCTTCTCTGCAGGTGGTTCAGTCAACCTGAAGTTGCTATCCCTGTGTCCTTCTTCTCCTGAGGCTGGGGAAGTAGTGGGCCACTGTGTGTATGATAAAACCAAAAGCAATAGGGAAGTGAGAAAACATGCAATGAACAAAGGGTGTTGTTTGATACCAAAAGCTCAGGGTCTTTAATATCATAATATTGTCTTCACTGGGTAAAAGAAGAAAAGTTTTTGATATTTATTCCCAAATATTGAGAATTGAATATTGATAATTCCCCAAATATTGATATATTGATATTGCTATTGATAATATTGATAATTCCCAAAGCTGTTGTGTAACACACTAAGGGGCACTTGCTTGAGTTGATAGTTTGCAAAACTAAAATCATCTCATCAGAATCACCTGAAAAATCTAAATATCAGCCATGATTTTGTTTGTGAACTAAAGGAATACTATTGTGGCATAGTGTGAAGTGAATAGTGACTGAGTCATTAAAAGGTGATTGAGAAGCATGACTAAAACAGAATAAGTACTCATGGGTTGTCAGTTTGTCCTTAAAGAATAGGGACAGGTGAATTTCTTGCTGGCACCACCTGTATCTTTCTTAGGTACTTTCCTGAAAAAACTTTTGAGCACTTCCAGTTGGTGTTGTACTTTCTTGTGAGAACCTTCCTTAAGTAACACTCATGAAAATGACTCCAACTGACTATTTTTATTGACAATTGAAGCTGATAAACATATAATCTCATATTGATTCTGACTAGTAGGCTAAGCACAATCTTTGGCAGGTAGATAAATTAATGAATAGCTAATATTCATTAAGAAAAAAAATCTTAGAAGGTAGGAACCCAAAATTCAAATGACAATGTTAACAAGTTATTTATGGTAAGTCATACAGCATCTGTCTTCAGGAAAATAGTCAAAGGCAGCTACCGAGTACCACCTGCGTAGAGGAGAGTGCTCTTGCAGTGGCCTTGTCTGTAAACAGTGATAAGCTTTAGTGTGAAATTTTTAGTTACTGCATCTTTTTATAGAAAAGCAGTGGTGGTTGAATTAATTTAGGAGGCTGACTAACAATGCTTTAAAAAAAGAATTAGGTCAGTTTGCTTCTGGGTTCTTTTCAAATTCAGTCTTTCTTGGGTTTAGACTTAATTTCATTTTTGATGGTTGCTGCCTGATTAAGCCAGAAACCACCAGGTGGCACTGACGTCCTATCATAGAGGACTGTGGTCTGAGAAGGCTGATGATTAGGTGGCATTACCACACAGTTGTCTTTGTGGTGCTTTCTTTACACCCCTTTCTCCTTGCCAATGTCAGTTACTGTGACTACCCCAATAGTTGGACAGTTAGGTAATTGGGAGGGACATCAAAAGGCTTGTATTCTCATTTTTCAATAGAATGATGAAGTTATTGGCCATGATATCTGTGTATATATCCATGACCTTCTGATATTTACAAGTCACAGACTGGGTGAATTCATGTTTGAGTAGGGGGTAGACCTAGAGTATTCTACATTTTCAGGTTGACAGCAATACTGTATTTTCTGTAGCAAATATTTCACATCTTTTCCCCTGGACATTGCATCAAAATCTTAGTTCAGGGAATACTTTCCAGTGACACTAGGATCTTGGAAAAACATGAGGAACCCTGATTTAGTCACTTAAAATCCTTTCATTGACAATCTGTTAGGTGTGTTCTAAGAGGAAAATATTTTATGAGGATGGATAGCATAATAATAAAAAATAATACACAGTACACAGCATGAAGTTCTATGCAGAACACATAGGGGAGTGACATGTAGCTGGTGGGAATATGTTATCATGCCCTCCCTTAAGATATGATATTGGAATTCAGATAGGAATAATGTGAAATTACTGTCTGGAAAGAATTACATGAGAGAGTCACAGAGTTGGGGTGCTCTTCATAAATCCAGAGGCAGAAGTGATACTCAGCAATAAGAGACACTAAAATTGGCTCAGAAGTTCACCAATTACTGTCTGAGTTCTTCACCTATACATTTGATAGGGTGTGTGTGTGTGTGTGGGGCATTGTCTCCTGTTTAAGATTGCAGATTTCAAGGACAGGTAATGTTAAAATGGGGGAATGACCTTAGCTGGAATTTCCCTTCAGGGGGATGCAGGGGGAAGAAAGAGGTGGAGATTCTGGGATTCTGGCAGTCACACATAAGTTTGCACTCTCTAGAATTGCCTTACCTCCACCACTACACCCATTTAGAGATGGTGACCAGGTTTTACTCAAGACCTGGCAGACAGGAGATGCCCAAAGTCAGTTGTCTGAAAAGTGGTCAGGTCCTTATGATGTATTGTTAACTACTCACACTTCCTTAAAGCTTGCAGGCACAAAACCTTGGGTGCATCATTCAAGAGTAAAAAAGGCTAATGATGTTCAAAAAACTCAAAGTCATTGGTCCTGTGAACCTGTCAGTGATTTAAAGTATCTGTTTAAAAAGGATAAATAAGCTTTATAGTCTAAGTTGTGTAAAGTAGCAAGTTTTTGTATGCTTGTATAATTGATATCAACCTTGATAACTGTTGTAACTGGTATTTATGTGATAACACATTTGGCATAATGTTATTATATGTAATGCTAAATAAGGTATTGGGTTATTTTGGACCAACATAGATATGTTGGATTTAAAACAAAGATGGGGGAATGAAGCCAGGACCCAAAGA
>PVHY01028833.1:0-14875 GCA_004024945.1 Uropsilus gracilis | reverse complement strand
ATCACCAGCTTCCTGATTGAAATAGTGCAAGGTTTGTACCCCATAATTAAGTGCACCAATAATGAACATTCTCTTTTCTGATTATTTCATATGGAAAGGCCACCATTATGCATAGGAATCTGAATCAAGCATATACGTGTGTTCATACATATGTATGCATACACATATGTGTATATGTACACACACATACACACTTGAGACACAGAAAGAATAAAGAGAAAGCATAAAACTGCATGACCACCAACAGGTATCTCTTCTTTCAATAGTTGCAAAATTTAACCAATTCTCTGTGCTGTGCATTCTTTCAATCGAATCCAAGCAATATCTCTTCAAGGCGTGCTAAATCAAGATTCAACTTTCTGTGTTCACAGTGCCCTATCCACAATTCTAAGTACAGGTCATGCCAACCATATCACTGGCTTACTTTTCGGAGTCTCTCTGAGACCACATGTTTCCCATGCTTCTTGATATAGGAAAGTCTTCTGATTTATCCTCAGTACTCAGAACAGGTGTGGGGAAGAACCACCCAGTTTGGCTGGGACGTACAAATGCTAGGGTGGCCAATTTTCTGTGCTAAATGGGCAAAAATCTAGGCTGGCACTTCTCCAAATAAGATCTAAAGATGGTCCACAGGCACATGAAAAAGTGATCATCATTTCTTATCAGTGAAATGCAAATTAAAACTGCAATCAGATGCCATCTCACACCTGAGGAAAATGCTCCCGACAGAAGGACCAGAAACAATGAACTCTGTGCAAGTAGAGAACCCACACTCACAGTTGGTGGGAATATAAAGTTGATACAGCCTTTGTGGAAAACATTCTGGAGAGTTCTTAAAAAACTAAAATTGGAACCACCATATGATTCAGCACTACCACTCCCAGTATTCATCTGGAGAATATGAAAACACTAATTTGGAAAGATATATGCTCCTTTAGGTTAGCTGCAGCATTATTCATAATGGCCAAGATATGAAGACAAACCAAATACCCATCAACAGATGACTGGATAAAGCAGTCATGCTATGTACTTTCAATGGACTACTGTGCAGCTGTTAAAAAGATGAATTGGAAGCTTTCAGATTCTGTGAATTATGTGATGGCTACTTGATGGGAAGAGGAAGAGAGTAGGAGCAAAGGGTAGACAAGGTTGGTGTGAACTAGGACCTTGTTGCTGGATGAGTGAAGCATGTGTATCAAGGTGTGATGCTGTACTTCAGGAATTACATAGTCTTATAAATAAAACTTCATTTAAAAGTGAAACAAAAAGTCTGGAAACTTCCAGGCAAACTAGGTTGAGTGGATCATACAGGTCTTTCTCCCTAAGCAGATGCTCAATAAATGCTGATTGAAAAAATGGGTTTCAGTATCCCCCCTCATTGGTTAGGTCCTAGACAATATCACTCATGTTACATTGTTGGGCTCACATGAGATCTGAAAAAGGCTGGGAGGGGTTGAGAATTGTATGTGGCTAAGTGAGGAGTGTGTAGGTTCTGACAATTCACCCCGGTCCATTCTATAATCAGGTCGCGTTCATGCTGGCATTTCAGTAGCCAGACATTTTCATTGTGTAATTGAAGGAGATAACAACCAAAGGGCAGTGTGAGATGTAAATACTGTTTTAACATTCTGCATGGAAACATCAGCCAATTCATTTCCAGACTGGGGTGGTGATGCAGACAGCTGAAAAAAAATAAACACTATTAGCCACCAGAGAGGAGCAAGCCTTGGGTTATAAAGAATATCTAAATGATTGCAGTTTATTTTTCAGCATCAAGACAGCTTTTCAATTCTCATATTGTCTAGAAATATTTTGTTTTCTTTTTTTTTTTTAATTTCTGAGTAGCAACAACTTTGCTAGAGTCCCAGATCTTTTTTTTTTTCTGGAAACTTTAATGCGCATAGCAGTGAGCTAAGTTTTATGTGAATAAGCATTCAGTGCAAATACAATACTAACAGCAAGAGTCCCCTAATTCATGAATCATGCAAAACTGATGGGAACAAAGATTGGAGAGCAAATACAGAATTAACAGCAATTTCCTTTCTCTGCTCCCCAAATGAGGTCGTCTAGGGAAAATTAACTTTCTTTCATACTTGCAAATTCTATTTTCCACTTGTCCAGTATTATATAAATAATACTGCAGTATTTCTTATATTAGTAGTATCTGAGTGTTAAATATTTGCATCTAGGCTGTTGACAGATGGTGAAAGTTAAATAACTTCTGTTTTGCTGTAGGAATCTGATCCAAATATAAACTGTTATAGTTCACATGGAAACATGACTCTGCTTTCAAACTCATCTGGAATTTATTCTGGTTCTGACCATTTCAACATCTGGCTTGAGTGGGGACACTTTCTTAGCTTAAAGCCTGTCAGAGGCTCATGAACACTTGGCCCTAAGAGGACATGGTGATCATTTCTACAACCAGAGAACTGCAGAATTAGAGAGAAGATGGAGGAACTACCAGGATTGAGGGATTGCTGGAAACAGAGCAAAAGTAAAGGCAGGAAGAAGCAGTGTCCAGGGTCATTTGACAGCTTCGTGCATGAAGGAATCAAGACCTAAAATCTAATAACACTTCTGACTTAGCAACATCCAGTTGACAGGAAATACTGGGGATAGAGGTACAACCCAAAGACACCATAATTACTAACCACCATAAATCACCATATACTGTCACCAATAGGACACCATAAACAATCTAAATAATCAAAAATACCCAGTGTATGGGGCACCGTATAAGACAACTGACTTCAACTTTCCAAAGAGGAAAAGAAAACAAAAGAAGTCTAGTGTACCTGAAAAGAAACTCTGAAAGGAGTGACAACTAAATGCTATTGTAAATCTTGACTGAACCCTGGAGTTATAGGTAGGTTTCCAGTTGTAAAAGAGAGTTTGATATCACTGGGAAATTCTGAATGTAGAACGGATTGTAGATAGTGTTACTGGATTCACATTGATATTGTTAGGTGTAATCATTGCACTGTGATTATGCATTGTCTGTGTGATTGCTTGTAGAAGATATTTTGCTATTTTGACTTTTCGTAATTGAAAAATGGTGAAAAGGTCCACTATTATGCATCCACGAAAAAGGTATATGGATATTCATTCTGTTATGTGTTCACCCATTTTAGTGTTTGAAAAAGTTAGGAAGAATGAAAAGTTGGGGAAAGATGATGGCATTGTTGGAGTGAACGGCGACTAAGATCCTTGATGGATTCAGCCTGGGGCAGAAATTGAGTCAGAGTCAGTCGTGGCTAACTGAACTTTCATGGAGGCTCTCACATTCACATCTCTGTGAGGTGTTATCACTTTCTTCTGTTTATAGGGAGGAGATGGAGGCCCAGAAGTGAGGAACAACTCAACATACATCTCACAAATGGCAGAGGTGACAGTCAAACTCAAATGTAGACTTCAGAATTGTCACCTGGAACTATGAGATCTTATGGGGTCATTCTCAAAAGCACGGTCCCCCAAGCATATGCTGAGTTGGTGTTAAGGGGTGTGTATACATCTCTGGAGTGTACATGATGATAAAATATGATTCAGGTCGAAAACATTAGAACTTCTGTTTCTACAGTTTATGATATAAAAATACAAGAGGTGTTTGTTGCCCTAGTATTTAATCTAGCTATACATTGATAAACTTCTCAATCAGTGCATGTGGCCTAGTTATTTCTCAACTGTCACATGGCAAGAATAAGACTCCAGAGCAAAAAGGTCTTGCAGCTATACCTGCATCTCTCTTCATCAGCTTGTTTTGTGGGCATTGAGACCTAGCCCATGCATTTATGGATTAGAGCATAGAGTTTCAACTGACTCATTAACTGGACAAGTAACTTAAAGGACATTTGCAAAGAAACTTGGATTGCTTTCATTTCCAACAATGCGAACTCAAGTGAGAAGTCATCAAAAGCGATTTCTCTTCCTCTTGAGCCATCAGCAGTACTACAAAGCAAAAATGCAAGTTTTGTTTTAGCCTATTCTTCAAAAGTTCCGAATGTTTGTATACATTCTACAAGGTAGAGAATCTATTTGTTTAGCAATGAGTTTATGAACAGTGACAAATACATTGGGAGTTTGGGATTCTGACTTTTTTGCTGAAGATGCCAGATCAAAAAGTCCTGGCATTCTCTAATCTTCAATGTATATTCTGAATCAGTGAGTTGGTAAGCAAAACATTCGGTGCCATCAGTTCAATGAGACAGGGGACTAGGTTATAACTTAGCGGAAGTTCCAAGACTGCGATTCAATAAGAAGACAGGCTTTGCTGCTAGCATTCATTTTTTAAACATGTCTCACATCCCTTCGGTACGTCAGGTTTTTTTCTACACTCTACAAATACCATCGGTCCTTGGTTCTGTTCTAGAAGGGTGTATAGCTTCCCTGTGTACAGGGGTAAACACACACGAAGCAAATAGAACAACTGTGGGTAAACAAGGGAACAGGGGAGTGTTAGTATCGGTTGGTCTGGGAATTTCCTTGCTGGGGAAAACCATATTCCCTTCCAAGCAAATAAACCTGGCAGGCATTTGTGTTTTTGAGGCTGAACTCTGCTATGAGAATAATTACGAAGCTGGAGAACTAGTCCTTTCTATCCAGAGGGATTATAAACACAAACTACACCATGGCGGGCATTGTGATCCCCTCCCACAATGGGGGTATTTTATCCACCCAGAATCCCAGGCTTTTGCTCCTGCTCTGGTCAGCCACGCACCCTTCACTCTCCCGACTTAGGGGCTTCTCAACAGTTGGTGTGGTAACCAGCACAGTGCGTGGTAACCAGCACAGTGCGTATCCTGGTGCTTGAGAAATATTTGCTAACCGAATAAATCCATCAGCAGGCTTGCCGGTGAGGGGAGGAAGCTTTCAAAAATGTTCGATTATCTGCCAGCTCCTGCCTTCCAGGCTTTTCCTTGGGGAGGAAGGAAGACATGGACAAATGTAGCAGGTCTTCCAGGAAAAAGTGCCTTCCCCTATCCGGGTGGTCTCTGAGTGAGAGAACAATATCCCAAGATTGCCCGGCCCTCCAGTTAGGCATCGGGTCACCTGTCGGCTCAAACATCATCCCAGGTGTAATCTAAGGAGGCCGCATGGAGGAGAGCCGGGGGCATCTCAGAGGCGATCTGGACTGTGGGCATAGAGCCCTGAGAATGTCACTAAAAGTGGGATGACGCCCATCTTCAAGCGTTTGTACCATCCTTACAAAACATACCGTTTCCTGGGATATTATGCATCAATCAAGGAGGACAAACATATGCTATTTGCAGCAACATGGGTGGAGCTAGAAGGACTCATATTAGCAGAAATAAGCCAGAAAGAAAAAGAGAAATAAGGGATGGTCTCGCTTATATGAAAGATAGAGGAAAAAACAAACGAATAAGAAAAATTAGAAACAACCAACAGAACCGAACTATAGAGCGAGAGAGGGGGAGGAGGAAGAAAACGGGGGAGGTGGAGGGCACAAAAGATTAAGAAAGATGGTTAATGGGTGTTAAGGAAATGGGGGAACCCCCGGGGTACACAATAATGTCATATGTATATATATATATATATACACACACACATATATTACATGCATATAAATAAAATAAAAAAACCCCAAACCAACCAACCAACCAACAACCAAAACCAAAACACACCATTTCCAACACCTTCCCTTTGGTTTTCTAGGCAAGTGATGTGTTCCTGATCCCGGGTGTCTTTGAAATCTTCTCATCTTGCTGTCCTATGTGGGTTCTCTAATGGGGGCACATATGACTTCTCCCAGACACATAGCCCATGGCTGTCTCCCTGCTTCTTGAGGCCTACAGCCCATCGACCCTGGGCCTTGTAGGTCCTCTGGTTCACCCCGAACAGCCCTCCGTGGCACCTGGGTGAGAACTCACCTCACTGGACCCCTGTTGGGCGTGCGAGACCGGATGCCCCAATTGTTCCTGACTTCAGAAAGTTGCCAAAGTGTCTATTTCAACCGTATGAAAACATAACGTAACCGGGTGTAAATAATATATACCATATCTTTGGAAAAAGGTGGTTAATATTTAAAGGACTTTACGCTAAATAATACATATGGGGGGGGAACAATGTAAATATTTTATAGGCTGAAGGTCATTTGTTAGCGTTGGAAAACAATCCACTTCAAGAAACAAAGCCAGTCTTGTTTCTACACTACGGGTGAGGCCCCTTCATTTGGTTAAGTTTGGGGGAAATTCACTCTAGAGAAGACCATATTCATGACCTGGAAGTTTCATAATCCATTTTGGAGAGAGTGACATCACCATTCCTCTCTAGAGAGGGATGCTCTTTCCTCTGGCACCTGTCATCCCGTCCTCTGCGTGAACCTGCATTAGCATTCAAGTCGCATCCGTGATCAAACCAAGATCTGTGCGCGCCCTGCACACAACTTCTCTCATGTGAAAACACACGCAGACAGTCTCGAGTAGATTATTCAAACTTCCAGTGTCTCAGAGGGAATACTAATTGTCCTGACGTGGCCTAAGATCCATCACTGCCATCGCCCCAATGTTTTTGAGGACATGGGGACATGAACCCCGTACAGCTCAAGGAAGAAATACAGACATCCACTTTGATTAATCTACTCGCCCAGCTGATATTGAACCTGGGCTCAAGTTCATCTCCTGACAAGGGTTTCAGCATCCTATTCATGAAAACACCTGTCTTTGATTTATCTCAAGTTTCTGGAACTCTCTGGTGTTCGTTTTCCTGTCTCTGATGGTTCCTGTCCCTCACACAGCGATCAGATAGGTTTGGGAATAGAGGGAGCAATCACTTGGAATGTGTTTTCTTTCAGGAAACTTTCAAATAAGTCTTGGGCATGACAGCAGGTCCTGGAACATTACCAGCGAACGCAAATCCAATTTTGGCCACACAACACACAATCACCTAAAACCTTTCTCACTGTCTGGGTTTCCTCAGCTATCTGCAGGGTATTCAGCAACAAGTTTTAGGCTACTACCATGAGACATGTTTGTCCCCGTGGTACAGTATTTTGGCAACATTCCCCAAGGACACAGCATGCATTTTCTAAGAAAAACTAAGAAGGAGAAACAAAAGGGAAAAAAGCATTTCGAAGTGAGAACATCTTAGAAAGCTTAAAAGCACAAACAAACAACAAAAAAACTAACACGAAATACACTTTTATTGAGTTCCTTAGGTCAGGGAATTGGATGCAAAATGTAGTATCTGTATCATCCTCCTTGGCTTCAGGTTTGGAATTTCGTGGCTACTGATGACACTGTATTAGAGCATGGCCCAGAAAGAAACAGTCCTTAGGGGATATAAATATGAGTAAATTCAGAAATAACCACCAAGGCTGTTCCAGTCAGACGTTTGCAGCGGATTTTAAGACAAGAACAACCAACTCCTAAATTGTCATGCTTATGCCCAATGTTCCCATCATGCCTCATTCCCTGTGGTTTTACATTTTGGCAAGTAAGAAAGGGAAGGATTCTGCACGTCCTTGTGAGAGGACACACAGACATGGAATTGCTAGTGAACTTAGTTGTGAGAGGAAAAGCACAGGCAGATATTAGGTCTGTGGAAATGCATAGAAAGTCGAACTATTGCATTGTGGGTACCTACCTCTGTTGTGCCAGTTTTTTATTCAAGGTGGAAAATAGGCAAAAATTTCCAGAAGTGTGTTGCATTGAATCATGGAATTGAGACTCAGCAGTGTGTTTAGGGTTCAAAGCTTCTAGAACATTCTTTACTGATTTTCACCTAGACTCCAATTTAACACTTCCAATACCTAACTGACCTAAAGCAAGTAACTTCCCCATGCTGAGAATTTCTGGGGGGAGGGGATACAATGTCATTATAGACCACCCTTGAACACAAAGCATAAGGATTTTCTTGTTCCTCCTGCTTTGAACCCCCAATATTTCTCCTGCTTTGCTTCATTCCTTGGCAGATTGCTTCAACTGCTGAGAGTAGATTCTGCTTTCCTCTACCCATTACCTAGTAAATTCTTTTTGGTTTTCATTTTTGACGTTGGGTCTTGAAGTTTTTGTTCTCTGCATTGGGGTTTTGAGACCAGCTCACTCTTTCTTGGTGGCTAATGCTGGACTCTCGTTTCTTGGGTATTATTTTGACTGCATAGGTGCAGAAGTTCCTCCACAGGGCTTTCCCTGATCTAGAGCATGAATTTTGACACGTGCTGACCCTAAACCAGGTTAGTAGATACGATGCTGGATGGAAAGACTCACGTGCAACTTAAAAGAAGAATGAAGTCAGTATTTCCAGCAGCTCAGACAGTTAACCACTGAGCTCTGCTCCACCTGCGTCCGTTCTATCATTTTGGAATGACAACTTTGGGAAGTCCCTCGTAATTTGAAAAGGAGTCCCCCACTCCCCCCTTCCCTCCATTTCCCTTCAATTTCCTGCTATACCAGCAGGATCATGGCTAGCAGCATGGAACTAATCCACCGGTAGAAGACTGACCTGGAAATTAACAGTGATTCAGGAACCCGAGCAGAAAAAGCTTATATACATAATCGCCCAATTTTGCAGAAGTGAAAAAAATTCGATCTTCTGAGCATCCAGTGCTGCTAAAAAAAATTCTGAATCTTTGCTGACAGTTACTTCCCACTCGCAAGCCCTTTCGGGGCCTTGGAAAATCCACAATTTTTGCTTCTACCCATAGTAGACAGAAAACAGTGTTTCTGTTAATTGCATCACCACTTGAATGTACTTTTGAAATCTTGAAATTTGATCTTCGGGGAATACAATCCAGGACATGGAACTATGTCATTCATTTCAAACAGGGAGAGAGTGGCGAGGAGGCAGAGCAGAACATGACACGTTAGGTTTAAGCATTCCGGAATACTTGCGAATTCATATTTGATTCCAAAGGGCGGGGGCTGTATTCTTTGACGCGAAAGCTGAGAAACAGCTCTGCATTCTGGTCTCCTTCTCAGCTGTCACTATAGCTCTCTGGGACTTACCAGGGAATCAAACCTTTTGCTGACTCGACGGCAAACATGACTCCCTGCAACAGCGAGAGAACCCACAAAGATGCACAGAACTTTGGGAAAGTCATTTAGATGCAGCACAGGAAAATATTCAGCAAGGGGTAGGTGGAAATCAGATTTATCTAAATTCTAAAGCCATTTGGATGAGGTGCCCTTAATCGATTATGGAAGAGGCAACAGAAAGCAAAGAACTCTTTTCTGGGCAGATGTGATTTCTGTAGACTTGTGCTATGTGGAGTCTGTACAGATTTAACTCTGTAGACTTGTACCATGTGGGGTCTGAGCAGTGCTATTTATGCCTCCATTACATCACATATGTGATAGAACTCTCCAGCCTGCCTTTTCCTTCCTGGATTTAATTGGGGCTTGGTACAGGTGTGACTGCAAGTGACCGATGGGGCTTTGAGGACTTGAATGTGGCAGCACTAAATGTACCTGAGCATGTGAGGCGTGGCCCCCAGCGAGGGTTATGATTCGAACTCAAATGCACAGTCTCAAACGGGGAAGGGGAACATGACGAGGGGGGTAATTCCTTCTATGGGTGTCAGCTCCAGTGGCCCCTGGGGAGGCTCCTTCCTTGACACCAGAGCCTCTTGGGATCTCCCTCATCGGTGCTCCCAGAGATGCCCTGGCTGGTCCTGGTGATCCTCGGTCTGCTCTCCTGGATGGAGGGTGACACAGCAGAGTCTCCATGCTCATGAGTACCATGTCCTAGGAGGTGAGTATCCCCTCGCGCACGTGGGGTGATGTGCAGGACAGATCAGCAGAATGACATGGATGATGGCATGTTTCAACTGTGGTCTCCAAATTGTAAATGAATTGTCGAGGACATTTAAATTCTGGATGTCAATACTTATGAAACAAACTCATAGCTATAGAGAGACATCTTAGAATTCTCTATAGCTTATGAAGAAATAGTCATGTAGCGTCTAGTTACAGGTAGGTGGTTCACACACTACAGGTAAGTGATTACACACACACACACACACACTGTTTATAGTCTACAGAGGCCTGTATGTATACACACAGAATATACGATGTGGCCCTGCCTTCCAGGAACTTCCTACTTAGTGGGAGAAAGAATCACATACAACCAAGCTTAGTAAGTGGTTCCTACGTGTGAAAGTTGTGGATAGGAGAAACACAGTTGATGCTTTGTTCCTGAGGATGAGGGAGGATGGCAGGAAGAGCTGGCAGCTGAACTGACCTTCAAGGATGAAGAGTCTCTGTGGGTAGAAGAGCTGGCAGGAGCTTGTTTGGTGAAGGGATCCTGAGTGAGGAAGGCGAGAGCAGCTGAAGGGCGTGGAGATGTGTTTTGTGTGAACTGTGACTTTGGCAGAATCACATCATTTCCTTACAAATTGGTTTCAAAATGTGGAAAAGCCTCCTCCCCCCTCACTATCTTAATGATTTAATAAAGCTTAGTAAGTTAATAAATTGCTAGGGTGCTGAGAACTGGAAGTTCTTAATGAGTGAAAATATCACCATGGGGACAGATGGCTTAGGGGACTAACGTGAACTCTTTCTTGGAAACCAAATTCTTAGTCCTATGAGGTAAATTGCCTTTTGCAGGGAGCCATCTGGTTACCTTAAAGATCCAATTTACCTCATGGGGCACCGATGAGGGGTGCCATTTACTCCTCTTAAGATTAAACTCCAGAGACATAATTGTACTTGATGTTCACCTCTACATCTTAAGAATCTGATCATGGGAAAGAATTATCATCTAGAAGAGATGAAGGTCTCAGAGGAGCCTCCTCTCCTCCTCTTCTATCTCATGTGAGAGAGACAAACTGGCAAAATGGCTGAACAGCCGTTCTGGGTAACGAAGCCATGAGCATCTAAAGCAACAATTTCCAGGAGAACTGTAATGTGAGCCACGATGTAATTTGCATTTCCTAGGAGTCACATTCAAAAAGCCTTAAGTGAAGCTAATTCTAACAATAATTCTGTTTGCTTAATGTATACAAAATATTGCTTGGGCACGTAATGAACACAAAATATTTTTAATGAGGTACTTGGCTCTCTTCCTTCCTAAGTCTTCAAAATCCCTCAGGTATTTGACACTGACTGGCAGCCCAAACCTCCCCAGAGCTGTTGTGACTATGACTTCCAGAGTGGGTTGCCAGTTCTCAGCATCTAGTATGGATTCGATCCAGCACCCCTCAGAGATGAATACATGCAGCATGGCACCACTGCATATTAGCTGTATCGGACCGGTTACTACCACATTGAGAACTCATGTGTAAGCACAGTAATGGGGGGGGGGGAGCCCAGTGGCATCAATTGTTTGAATGAGTTAAGATGTCCCAGGGAAACATGTCTACACCTGGCAAAAGAACATCGCTCCAGGAGAGAAAAGGAAGAATCTAATGGACTAAAAATTGACCAATAACTGGCAGTGAAAGAAGAAATGGAGTGGTTAGAGGGGGAACAAGAGGATGGGGAGGGGGGAAGAACACCCAAAAGGGAAGAAAGAGAAAAGAAATGCAAACAAATCATATATATATATATAAAATCATATATATATATCTCATATATATAATCATATATATCATGTATATAATCATATACATATATATCACCAGAAGAAATAAAAAATACAAAAGAGCTTAAATAACATCAGCGTGTTTAGCATGTCCTTCAGCATTCTTTGGGTGGTTTGCCCATCATAACAACAGAACTCAGTTTCACCCCTTCACCCCTTTCCTAAGCCTCTATCATCCCCTCTTAATCAGCTGCCTGAAGTATATCAGGAAAGAATGATGTGAAGCTAGGTCATTTCTTAAGTGATGTTGGAATTCAGTCTTCTTCTAGAATTCCATCCATTGACCTAAACAAGGACATCTAGCATTCAGCTTTAACATCTGCTGATATTTTGTCAACGTGACAAAGATTTTTTGGTTTGGAGCTATTTATTCTTACTGAAATATAATCATCCATAAAATTAAATGAATCATCAATGAACAGGTTGATGAGTATCTACCAATATTCTGATGGAATAAGTCAGCAGATATGTGAAAGGTTTTTTTTTTTTGAAGAAAATATCTCAAGAGTTTTTCTTGGATTCCATTATTTTCACCAGATTCCAAGCTCTTGAAAAGTTAATTGCATCACATCACTGACATGTAAGGATCACAGGTCATGAAGTGTGGAGAGTTTTTCATTGAGTTATTCTAATCCTGAGACTGTAAATTGCTTATCGGTTCTGGCATGTTCGTGTCTTTTAAGACAAAGGTTGTCAAAAAGTTGATACAGCAGAAATTCAATTTGGGACCATCTGACGTTCTTCTAGCTTTCCCTTCTGGAAGTCCAGCCAGGTATTTAGAGACAGCCTGTCACCACTACCACCAGATGGCAGTGTTGTCCAACCTTTTCTCCCATTCACCACTTCCCATAGTTTTCCCAGAGAATAAAATTGTAGATTGTTCCCCTGCATATAAAACTGACAACCCTGTTATTTTAAACTTGAAACTGACAGGCTGTTATTTTAATGAGGTCTGCCAGAGCCAAGGTTAACCAAAGCTTTATTCCCTACAAAATGTTAAGGCCATAGTTCTAAAAGGGGGCTGTGAAATTTTATGTTATTGATACTTTCCCTGACTGTACAAGTTTTAAGATATTTTTTGACAAGTGAAACTACATGACAAATATAGACATGTGTTTATATATATAGCCAAATTCTGCATTAAAATTGGTTCAAATTTCTCCCAATAGGTCCTTTACTGTTACATTCCACAATTTTTCAAAAAAGTCTTTTCTACATTTACCCCATTCTGCCTATTTTGAAGCAAAATGTCATTTTAAGCATTTTGACTTTCCTGCTTAATGAGTAAAAGGAAAATTTAAAGCTATTTTAATCCCATTACAATTTCAACATGAAATTGTGTGTAATATTTGAATCTTTATTTCTGTGGGAAAGCATAGAGGCAGAACAGTAAAACTTAGAAGTTTCTTTTATATTAGGCCCTTTTACAATGTCTGATGGTTAACGGCTTTATAATTTATTTTCTTTCCCTTGAAATGCCTCTTTACGTTGATCAAGGAAGTATTAAAAGTCGGTTGCAAACTGTGTCAATGTGAAAATAATCAGCAACCACCTTTTCTCAAGGGATTTTACCAACTTTTTTTTTCACCTTTTCCGGCTCCACAAAATTTTTTTAACATTTAACATATCTTCCAGTCTGCAGATAGAACCACAGATGGAGCCAGCATTCCCACCAGTCCTTCAATTTAGAATTAACTTTGAATGAATTTGTCTTCAGTGAACGTTGTCCTTGGTCAAAGACCTGACCACAGAGAGACTCAAAAAACTCAGAAAGAGCCTTTATTTCTGAAAGTGATCTTCAAATAAATGACTCATGTTGGGTTGTTCTTCCCTGATAGCAACATCAATTCACTTCAAAAAACGCTGAATGCAAAACTACTAGGTATAAAGAACTGGGCCATGTAGACAAGGCTTACAAACACCCGCAAGAAATGGTCCTCAAGGTCATGTATCGAATTTGGGCTCCTTGAGAATAAACTCTGAAGGGGGTTCATTGGACAATGGAGGAGGACCATGGGTGTGTGAACCCAAAGAGGTGTGAGCTATGTCCTCGACAGACACAGTGTTCCAAATAGGTGTGACCTCAGTAGACATCATTTGTGAAGAGCTGGGTGCAGGGTTGTGAGAAAGGATGAGTGAGAGAGATCCTACCCACCATTATCTCACAAAAACTAATGTTTTACCCAAAATTTATTACCTTAACTATTAGTCTCCCCTAATTAATTAGTTGTAAAACATTCTTTTAGCCACCTTCCCCCTTTGCCTAAACCTTATAAAAGGCCTAGTAATTTAAAGTTGCTACCCGCCATTCTTCTGATAGCCCACAGTCTTTGACTGTGTCAATCGCTCTCCCTCATCCTTTCTCGCAACCCTGCTCCTGGCTCTTTACAATCATTTACAAAATAAAAGGTAAAGAACGATGAGAAAAGTCAATACTGCAGGAGCCAAACATTAAATCAAGCACAGGTCTGTCTAAATTCAGGGCTGACAGGTCAAAGAGGCTTAAGTCTAGTTGGGCTTCAGATACAGACAAGTAGGAGGTGAGGCGGATATTGGTAACGATCACAATCGTTGTCAGTGATCCACACCTATTACACACCCGGCAGGAAGACCCATGTTGTCTGCATTTGCACTAAGGGTGCGTAGCTGTTGACGCTCTCCCTTTCCAAAGCCAGGGTGACTGAGAGTGGCAGGTCTGCTGCCATCATCTGCTTAGGGAGGTGCTCTTAGGTGCTTGTGCTGTGGCGGCCACCACAGTAACCAGCAAGTCACACCTCACTCTTCAGCCCTTACAACCACACTTGAACGATAAGGACACTTGAGGGATTAAATCAGTTGGACTGAAGCCCTTCGTACAAGCAGCAGGGCCCGGCTGTGCACCTTGACAGCTGAGCTCTAGAGTCGCTGTCACTGTCGCTGTCGTGACTCAGCGCTGGTCTGCTGGAGGGTGTGAAGTCTGAACGCATTCTAAAAGCACCGTTGCCTACGCGAGACCTCCTGCTATGAAACTCTTCATATTTGCCCATATTATTAGCCCCCCCGTTAACTCTCTAGGTCTCCAACACCTCAATGATTCCAGCTGCCCTCCAAAATTTTTCCTAATCATCTTTTTCTAATACCATTTTGGTATGAATAGTCCTGTAAAGAAATGCAGGACTATACGTTGCCTGGTTTCACATTATAGACTCCCCTAGGAGGGCCAAAGATAGTGTCATATAGCAGTGGGGTATATAACTCTCTCGTTGTCCATCCACCCATCCATCCATCCATCCATCCATCCATCCATCCATCCATCCATCCATCCATCCATCCATCCATCCATCCATCCATCCATCCA